>NW_019091768.1:59726-72531 GCF_001949145.1 Acanthaster planci | reverse complement strand
AAGACCCCGCACAGGATGTAAGTTTTCAGGCGATAACAACAGCTTCGTTTTTGTTTTAGTGACAACTTGGTGATCGGACAATAGTTGATGATATTTGATGCAAAATAGCATATTATGTGAACAGAGTTTGATTTGTTACATTTTTCTTTAATATATACACCTAAACCTGTAATCATGGTGTAACAAACCCTGCCTCGAAAGGGAATTTTTTTTAGTCTCGTGCAAGCGTACTTTCCAGGGTATAGTGGCCCGTCACGGTGGGTGTAACTTTAAGGTGTACGTGAAACAGGACCGCCATTAATAAAACATTACAAACCTCTGACGCCCCCCTGCCTGTGAAGGTATACCAGCTTTCAATCTGATTTCAAGCTGAGTTTTCAGGATGTGACAAGAAGAGAGTTCTGCAAATAACGACCTTTGAAGGGTGCACTTTTACAGTCAGGTCATGTACTATAATCGATTCGACATGTCTAATAAGTAAGCGGGCCAATTTTTTTTAATCGTTTACTTGTTACCACGGCAGTATGGTTTCAGGTTGAGCACTTTCCAAATAAACACGGAACTTTACACGATTTACCAGAATCATCAGGTTCTTACAAAAAGAGTTTGGAAACAAACATTGTTAAATATTTAAAAAATAAATCATACAAGAATCATTTAAAGGCGCCATATCATAACGTCACACTTGTTTGTACAAATGAAAAGGACAGATAGTTGTATCTAGTTTCAAGTTCTTAGAAGAAAAACGCGTTAAAAACAGTATTTGATGTTGTCACCAGCGGAATCTCGGATGCCCTTGCAGTACCACCTAATCTTGGTAAAAAACAGAAGTTATAAATACATATCAGCCGAGTTGAAAATGTAGCACAAACATCCCGCTGCGTACGGCATGAGTAGTTTTCATCCTTACCGTCAAATCGTGTCAAGTTTCTTTTTTCGTCTGCGTTCTTGCTGTTTTTCAACACAATTAGTGTTTTCCCCATGCACACGGGACTTTCATTGTATGAGTTTGAGGGTTTTGTTTTCCTCCGTACGGTTCTTTCGTACACGATGTTTTTATTTGATTCTAACATCTACTTTCAAAGTGTAGGCGAAGTGTCTTTGAAATTTTATTTCTTCGTGGTTTGTCAAGTTACCATCAAAATTTGGCATACACCTTTAATTAACTAATTCCTATTTGGAAATGACCAATCCTTCCGGCGCAGTATTACTGTGTGATTGCTCCGTTATGGGCTGTATTCTGAGAAACCAAAACATATACATGTACGACTTTCTTGGCAAATCCGTTTCAAATTGAATGCCCAGTTATATTTGGATTCGAGCACTAAACTTGTCATTCGATTTCATAACTTGTGCGTCGTTTTGTCTTCAAGATTAATATCCAACACCAAAACGGTAACTTCTTTTGTCATTTTTTTAATTAGGGGAGGTGTGATCAAATTCAGGGCATCATGTCGGACGTAGTGACAAATCCGGTAAATATTCACTGTATTTTGCTAATTAATTCATGTTGGTATAAGTAAGAGATTGTTTATACACATCACTCACTCAATCAGTGATGCCATGTTTGTTGCTCTGCTAATGACTTGTCCCGAATTTAGATCATCGCCTGATTTGTCATAACGGGCGCGCGGGATAATATGTATAAGGAGGCTTCAAAGTCATTGGGACGGGGAACTTGGACGTCCATCAACAGTCACTAGCAGTCGTCAGGCGCCTTGGTTTGTGGACACAATTGTCCAATTTTTGATCAATTTTACTTCAGGGGACCTTGACAGGGACTTTGATACAAGGCCCCAGATATTGGTCCAATATAGTGTTCAATTTAAACGTTGTTGGATAACGGCTGTAGACCTAATCTTAGTGCAGCCATTAATATTGAACGGGACTCTTTTCAGTGGTTAAACTGAAATTGCCCCGTGCAGGCTTTATTCTTTACAACACCACTCCCTCACCGTTCGTTTTTCAAAGTAGTTTTTTTTTTGATGACCATGACCATTACTGTCTCCAAATAGGATGTTCCATACAGCGAGCAGATTCCTGGTGGATATTTCCCCAGCAAGACCATCTACATACGAGGATCCGTGCCTTCACATAGTGACAGGTGAGCCCATGAGAATTCGAACATTTTAACAAATTATTGTGCAGGGTCATACATGCAGTAATTTCTCTGGTATTGAGTAGTCGTTGAAAATGGGGAAGATTATCATTCATATTCATATTACACCAATGTCACGTGGTAGCGTGTTTCATTTTGCAAAATAAGTCACAACAATATTCTCTTTGGCGTCAGACAACACTTTTTACATCTCAGTTCTTCAGACCCTTCATGTTCATGCTCTCCCATCTCTCTTTCAATCACTGTTTTTCCACTCCTCTTCTGTCAACTCTGTTTTACCTATCCGTCCCCTACGAGTTGTCTTCTGTCTGCCATAATTTACGATAATTTCTTCAATATTGCTGGTTCAAACTAGTCTGTAGAGTGTGAAAAAGAACGATTCAGAAGAGTATTAGACCGTGTTCAGTTAAATTAGGGCTTAAGTGTGTGGCATATACAAGGGAATTCAGAAGGGATTTCTCGTTCCGACCTACATGTAGATCCCTGAGTCATTCTCAGTCCAGAGCTTTGTGTATGATAACATCAGCACCGGAAGAACTTGCGTTGCAGCATACCAACTTGGAAGATGCGAATCAATTTTCCATGTGTTTTGGGCGGAAATGTTTTTTACAGAGCTGTAAGTCAAAGCGGCAGACTGGATCAGTCATTGTTATTTCAGCTTCGTGATTGGAGTGGGCTGTCTCTAAAGACTCTCCAAAGATCACTGCTAGAAATACTTCAAAATGGCTGTCACCATAATCGATTCCTCTAATAGTTTCTCTGTAACTAAAACATCAGGTTGTTTTCATTTTACCCAAACTTGTGAAATGCAAAGGAAATATCTAAAACGTGGACTTTTTACGATACCGGGCCGGTGTACACCTTTAAATTCTACTCCAGTTTTCCTTTCCGTGGAAAGTATTATATTCCAGGCAGAAACCAGGCTATCGTCCTTACATGCTGCATTCGTATGTTAATCTTCGTATGCGCAATGAACTTTGAGCACAAAGTCCGAGGAACGTACATTGTACATGTACATTAACATCATTATGCGCTGTGTGTAATGTGAATAATATTACGGCAGCAAAGGGCCGCTTATCCGTCCTAACAAAATCTCGCGGAAAGGGTACGCGGGTCAGACGTTCTGAGCGTGAGGGGAAATCCCGGTATGAGAAATACGGAACCAATATCAGGCGGCAACGCGCGAGAACGAAATGCATGTAACAGCCTACGCGAGGCGCGGCATGCAGCATTACAAAAAGAATGTCTGGAGCAAACATGCATGTGCAGTGCAATAATGCTGTAAACCCAACAGTCATGCGTTGGGGTTCATGTTCATTTTTCTCGGAAGTTGAATTATCTGCAAACCGACTTCTAGACAGCATTCTCAGTGCGCTGTATGTGAGGATTATTTATAGACTGGCAGAATGCAACGGATTGCAAATATTTTTAATTAAAAGCAGGAGGACCCTGGAAGCAAAATAGTGATGTCTTGTCATAGTCTATGATTGTTTTCATTAACTGGAACGGGATGAAAGTCTATTTTCTAAGGGGTGTCTAGTACCTTGGCTACGAGACTGTTTTCTCATTGGGTCGCTAGATTAAAACTGTAGGCCAATATGAGTTTATTTTACAAACAGTATGTGAAACAGTACTTATCTTGGATGATTACGAACACAAAGTGGAGTAATGTTTTTGTTGTTGTTGTCGTCGTCGTCGTTGTCGTTTTTGTTGTTGCTGTCGTCGTTGTTCCGTAGTCGTTGTTGGATTTTTGAAAACACAAGCTTTGTTTGTGTACTACTTGCATAAGCTGTCTTTGTACTGTTAAAAGACGTTCATTAAACCCTTGTCTCGTTTCATTTAGAGTCACATAAAAGTCCCAAACTATATGGGGCAGTTTTTTCTCCTTTGCTAACCAAAACAGAAAAATGTAGATAATATTTTCCTCCAACGACTATAAATATGATGGTTGTGTAGGTTTCACGTGAATCTTCAGAGTGAGGTTGGCACTGGTGTAGCCGATGTCGCCTTTCACTTCAATCCCCGCTTCGAAGGGAGCCAGAACTACGTGGTTTGCAACACAAAGACGGGCGGGAGTTGGCAGTCTGAAGAGCGTCACCAAGACAACTTTCCTTTCGACCAGGGAAAAACCTTCGAACTCGTCATCCTGTGCGAGGGGGATGAGTTTAAGGTGAAAAAGAAAACTTTGACTGACTGACCGACCGACTGACTGAAAGAAAGAAACTACAATGAAAGCGCATTCAAGACAAGATGTGATGCAAGAGGAACTGAAATGCTTAAAGGCCCCATGAGCAACAACTGCATGTAAAGGGGGTGTAGTATCATAAAATCAACGTATTTGCAGTGAAAGCATTCCATGTGTGATTTCTGGTCACGATGACAAGAACTATTCTTTTTCAGAGTGGAAAAACAACACAAGATTATTACAATGAAACGAAACTACAGGTGTAGCTCTTGTTGGTGGAAAACGGAAAGTGCCCTTTTTCATGCAAACAAGATGTTGACAAATTTCATTAACAGTTAACTGCTTTCGAACTAACTATCCTATTTTCTTCATAAGCTCTCGGAAACACTGAAAACACAGTGAATAATACATTAGGCTGGTGAAGGGCAAAACTAAATGATCATACTGACAAGATGAAAACTCGTTCCTTTGACAAGTGATTTGTCGGTCGTCACAGAAACTCGGGCAAAACATGTTTTCTTGTCAACATTATAAGTTTCCGCTGTAGTGAGAGTGTACATAACACGGTAAAATAACTAATCGCACGTATAGTATTGTAGCGTAGACCTGGGTGCTATTTTCCCTCAAAACCCGGTAACGCAAAAGAGGGGGGCAGATACAGGACTTCCAAAACGAATTTATTTGTTTTATTCACCAAACTCGGTGCACGACCTTCCAAACGGCCGTCAGAACAACAACAACAACTGCTTACGTGACACTCGAGCTCTACAAAAACACAGCATGTATCACAATGTATAACAGTTTCTAAGGCCGCCCTGGCACTTTTCCAATTTCCCTCCCGCGCCCGCCAAACCACAACGCCCCCACGCCGCCGGCGGCCCTCAGCGCCGCCGGCGGCGTACGAAAGATTAACATGGCAAAAAACCTGAAAAAGGCTATACAATTGTCCGTTACAGTATAAAAGCCGTCAGTCTTTAAGTAAATTGCGTAAACTCACAGAAATATTTTCGGAGGTTGGCTTTTCAATAGATTCAGCGCTAACTTGAAAGAATGCATGGAATGCTGTGATTAGATGGAGAGAGAGTAACCGTTTTCAATGACATTGGGACATTGATTTGTAACATTAGAGATGCTAAGTGACATGCATGTTTTGCGTGTTCAAAGGTGGCAGTTAATGGCCGTCACTATTTGGATTACAAGCATCGCGTTAACCTGCAGGAGATAAAAGCCGTTGCCGTGGCAGGTGACGTCGAGATTTCGAGCATTCGTTTTCATCCACCCTCCGCTGTAAGTTGTTATTGTAGCTAGCTGAGTATCTTTCTACGTCGTTGAGGAATTTCCCAAGATAAAGATCTGTTCACCGCCCACATTCCATTCCTGACCTGCCTCCTTTGGAAAAGACCGGCTCCTATCCCGTATGGGCCTTTCAAAATGGACCTTTAGCCTCTGCCTCTGAAAGAACATAATATATGACCATTTTCCTTGGATATATAGTAGTGACACATATACAGTTCACCTATATTTGGAGCTTCATGAAGATTTAGACGTTAACTTTCCATTATATTTTGTCGGTGGCTAATTATTTTTTTAAATTTTGAATCTAGGAAAGATTAACCCTTCTGATTAAACTTTCTTGTTCCAACGCTGGCTTTAGGCACTCCTACTCGGACAGTCGGGGATTCACATTCATGATCCGGTAAGTGTTCGATATTCAGGTCAGAGTGTTTCATACCATACGAGCTGGAGGAAATAATGACCATAGGCCTGAATGGGGAAAATCCCACAAAACAGAAAAGATGATCTCCACCATGAATGCCCAATTATCTTTGACATTGTAATCGCTGTCACTCCCTCTTCATGTTCCTGTTCACCTCTTCATCGTCGTCATCATTACCAGCAGTACACCAGCATCACACGACCAGCACTACCATAATCACATGCACCATTGGCATGCCTACAGGTGACAATGCAAGTGTGTAAATACCTCCAATGTTGCGGAAGTCCCGTTGCTCTCATATTGTTTGGGCATAACTTGTTTGAAGGGGATCTTGCCGGATTTGTACATGGCTTTCCAGTCAGTGATCGTAACCCAATCAGGGACTATGACCCAGTTGAATGCAGAAACAAACTCGCTACAACCAGCAACCTGCCACCTTCCCTCCATAGTGCTATTGTGGCCTCTTTCACCACCAAACACTTTCTTCTGCTTCCTCTTGTAGCCGACTCCCTACGTTGGCCCAATCGGAGCATCTGGCCTGCAATACGGCACAATGATCACGGTGAAGCTGACTGTGCACCCTGATCCTAACAGGTGAAGATCGGTGCCGATTAGAGAAACGAAATTAATTAAAATCTATAAATCACATTTTTAGGGTTCAAATACAGTTTAAGTTTGACCGTAATACGAGACCGAGCACACTAGTGGTGTTTATTAAGTAAATCGCCATGTACAATACAAAGTGCTTTCGAGACTGTAGTGCTCTCTGCGCCGGGAAGGGGTCATGGCCGATTTTGCTTGTCATAGATAAGTTTGAAATGACACCAGTGAAATTGTGAAAGAATAGTGGCAAATAATTGCTCCACCATGAAAAATATTATCACAATTTGTCATAAGGAGAGAGCGGAGATTTCTTTAGCTATTTCATACCCTTTTATCAGTGTGTAAAAATCCCCTACATGTGACGAAGGTCCTCAGTAGGCCATAAGAGATTAAATAAAATTTTCGAATCCCCCGGCCCCGCCCCAAAAAAACCCCCCACATTTTGGCCCTCCAAACGTAAAAGGGTTCTGAATTTACTATTGTCATTACCTTTACGTCTCAACACAATCGACACTTTGCTATCTCACAGGTTTGCCATCAACCTGAATGGAGCTTACTTCGGTCCCCAACAGGATGATATTGCCCTGCACTTCAATCCACGGTTCCCAGATCGCGTCATTGTGCGCAACTCCCTGTCTGGCGGGAATTGGGGAGGAGAGGAGAGGGACGGTGCATTTCCCTTTGCGCCCGATGGCACGCACGAGGTGAGCATTTTGACTGGGCAATAAAGCCATCAGTAGGACTTATAAGCAATAGGCTCCAGCATTTTATAATTAACATCGATTAGGCCTACCTGAATCGTTAGTGTTAGGGGTTTTGCTGCCGTTGAATGACAGTCATATGGGAATGAAGCCCCTCCCCTTTCTCATAAACAGCTTTTTGTTGATATTATCCGGTAGTTTTTGAGATGTATTTGTCGAGACATTTAAGTGGATGGTGGAGTAAGTAGCATGAAATGTATTACACATTCAGAATTGCACATGGGAGCAGTGACGTGTTAGGGTACATTTTATAGGTGGGCACAAGGGCGGCCTGATTTTACACTCAGTGGGTTCAGGCACAGTTGACCAAGTGGGACCATCACCAGATTCCTTTTCATTTTCCAACTTCTGAGCTGTCAGCGGGCTGAAGGGGCACAGGCCTCGAGTGGGGGAAGGACATGTACCCCTATGCCTCTCCCCCTTAAGTTAGCAACTTCACGTGAGAAAACTAACGGGCCAAATACCAGCGTTAGGGCTTATTTTCTTTTACTTGAGACCGTGACAGACATCAGAACAAGCAGAAAACTCGCATGAGACACACTTCGTTTCAGACATTAACAATGAAGATGTGGGTTGTGCTCAGCCTAATTATAACCCTCTCGGGGCTGGTTTGTTTCCACCGCCCAGGTTACCATCTTGTGCATGAGGAAGTGCATGCGTGTGCAGGTGGATGGACACCACGTGATCGACTACAACCACCGCCATGACGTGCAGGGGGTCAAGTCAATGAAAGTGGCCGGTGACGTCACCATCCATGAAATTGATATTGACTAATTGCCACCGACAGATTGAAAAATATGAAGAAAAAGGAAGAGAGGGATAACCAATTACGTTGTAATAAAGTAAAGAGCATTTTGAACGTGTCGCATTTTTCAATGTGTCTTGTCCTAAATTCGCTATCCTGTTAGCAAAGCTGCAATGCCTACGCGCTTTCCTAGAAATTAATAGCCCAGTAGTTTTCAGTGTTATTACATTTTGTTAGTTTTGCCACGCTTTTCTTGATCTGTCGAAACTTTAGGTCCATAATTGTTTAACCGACTGTGAAGCACCCTGCTTCAGGGTAAATAGTCAAATCCGAAGTCTTGCATCTCAAAAAAGAAGGTGTTTTGTCTCATTCAGGCAAAAATACTGCATCGTACGATTGCATTATTATTTTCTTTTAAGTTTTTACATGTAGTCCAAGATTTATTTCGAAACATTTGTTACTTTCTTAAACGATTATAATTATATGGAAAAAATTGGTATTGTTTCATTAAGCCTAAACCTTGGTGATCATTTTTGTCTTAGCTTGGGAGAGAAATTGGACAGCTAACAACCAAACTGAATCTATGTCGGAGGTGAATTATTCGGCGACACAAGGTTGAAGTCAGATCTTAAATTGCCAGTGAAACAGAAGAACATTCGATTTATTCAAGTGTACACTATTCAGTTTTACGGTTATTGCTCAAATGGCACACATGCTGAATAGATGCAGATATCTAAAGGAAAAAAGCAAGAGAATAGCTCAATACTATTTTACCGATATAATAACAGTAAATAGATTCTTGTCGGGTATAAGCAGAAGATTCAGATATTTGAAAATTGAACTTAAAAACCTTACAAGTAAACAAAAAGTACTTTTAACGATTTTAGTTGACAAAAAAACAAAGTCAAATCATCATTGTTGGATTATCATTTTCAGCCATACTGAAAGGACGCAATTCGTTGCTATTCGTATTACTTCGGTATCAAACCTGCTATAATACAGTTTTTGGAATGGCCATTAATAAAAACGTTGTAAAGCTATGCAGACTAACGTCGAAATAATTCAGCCTCAATGAGGTAAAATTCTTAAAATAGAGCAAAGCATATGGGCACGTAATAGTAAAGCAAATACGCACTTAATAGTTTCAAACTGATCCGAAGTCTGTCTTGTCACCAATTTTTTATTTCACAGTTTCTGAATAAAGACTTACTTGCAATATATTTCCCGAAGAGTTGAATGTCTGTTTGACCTATAGATGTTACATACTGGTCGAAATAATTATGAGGTCGAATCCATCTGTATTTCCCCAACAAATAATATGTCGGGTCGCTAAGCTTTTAGGCTTTTCCACTTAGGAAAAGTCTTTCTATTTGTTCTGTTGACGCTATTGGTAAGTGTATAGGACCCTTCCACCTGGTCACAAACAAAGTCATCTCGTGAGCTCTTTGTTTTGCCTTAGTGAAATCAATAAATAGTGCCACAGACACACTGCATGTTTTTTCTTTTGCTTTTTTGAGGAAAATTGGGGGTTAAGGGGGTAAGAAATGTTCGATTGTGCAATATCCCGTTGTACACGTCAGTGTACCTGATACTGGATTCGAGGCAATTTTGATCTGGCCGAAACATGACCGGCGTCATCAAAATGCTTTTTCGGCGCTAGAAACCCCTTTCAAAATACAAAAGCTGGTATTGATTGAATTCGAAAAGACATGCTTTTGATCACCATACTTTGTTTGAAAAACACTGAACAACCCAGGCTGAATTTTGAGACAAAAGACCTATTTTTTACATTAACACGTTATTTCCGGATTTTTACTTGCACCGATTTTTGACCTACCAACTTTGGCACTTTGCTAAAGCTGATTGACTTCAAACTTGGCACATAAGCAGACAATCACCCAAGGATGGTCCTCAAAGACAGTCGTCATAACGACGTCATCACTTGTCATGTGACAAGCCCTAAAAGTTGAATTCTTTGGAAGCTTATAACTCCAAAACAATACGTCTGATTGTGAGTACATCTTGGTACAAATACGAAACAAGTTGTGTTGTAGACGAAAATTTGGACGTTATAATGACATCATCAGCTGATTTCTTATGATTTTTGTCAGTTTTTAGTTTGTATCCTTCCTCTCGACGTATTTCCTGAACAAAACAAGGTTTTATTCAAATGATTTTTGCAATACCTCGAGTAGGCTTAGTGGATATTTGAGTTATTTGGAAAATGTGTTGGCGTCATGATGACGTCATCAAAAAACACGATTTTTATATTGTACACACTAGAAAAAGTCCGGACGACATGAAATTCTTTGGGTACGTAGATAGTCGGGCCCCAACTCATGTTTGAAAAGATAGGTTGTCATAACCTCATCCATTGATTTTTAGTACTTTCTGAATATTTATCATTATTGTTGGCGAGTTTGTCAACGGTGACCGTCACCAAAGAGGACGGTTTAAATATAAAACAGTCACCACGAAAGGTTGATAGAACTTTCGCTCGAGATAAATGTAGGTGATGTAATGATGACTTCATTAGGTCATGTATTATTGATTTTAATATTATATAAAAACAGATTGACCGGGGCGACTCCTGTCATTTTCCCATCCTTCTCCATCAGTATGTTACACAAAGGAACGGCTATTACTAATTAGGCGTGACTTTTCTTAGGAAGAGTTGAGATCGCCACAGCAAGTCGGCAACAGCAAAAGTCACGTGACACTCATCCAAAGCTGTATTTGCAGGCCAGTATCTCCAGAGCCAAATGTCCAACTCGGATGAAACTCGGCATTCTCAAAGTAGGATGCGTTATAAATGAAAGCTGGGTTAAGTCACGATGACATCATCACAGGTCATGAGGAGTAACCTTTCTCATGATAATTTTGACGCTGCAGGACGTTTGAGTCCTATTCGATTTATTTCTTACATGTTTGTGGACGTATTTTGCGTGATTAGTCAGGTTACGTTAAGACGTCACATTACATCATCTTATAGAGATACAACTTCATGTTGTATAACTAGAGAATTATGAGTCTGATTTGATTTAGTTTGTGTATGCATATAGCCGAGGATATGTTATAGATGAGAATTCAAGAAATGTAAAAATAGGGTCACTAGGGGTTGAGAGACACCATCTGAAAGGCGCATACTTTTTAACTGTCCTACAACTAGAGAATTTTGATACTGGTAAGGTTTAAGCTTGGTACATATGTAGGAACAACGAGGTCTGGTGGTTTAAATTAAAGGTCACCTCTTAGTTACGGGTATATATGGCATCATTTAAAGGTGTCATTTTAAAAGTGTCATCTTCAAGGTGAATATTTTAAGGTTGAATAAAAAAGTAGATCCCAATATTAATTTTTGTATGTAGGTAGACTGGGATGTGTCATAGGTGAAACTGATAAGAACACCATAATGATATCATCATGTACATTTTTATAGACACATTTTTCAGCATATGTCATCGTTTGCAGGTGTGCCGATTGCATTCTCTCAAACTTAAAAATGCAGAAAAGCCCTATGCTCTGTTAGACACAGACACCGAACCTCTTGTTTCGTTGTTACTTTTAGTAAAATAATGCAATCCAATATGATCTATGGAACACGATGACAAGATAGACTAACAAAGTGTGTATATGGCAATTATGCTATAAACAAACCTAAAGAAACAAAACAATGTGTGTAGCCCCCTCACACCAAACTAACCTCATTTTAATCCTGAATTTGCACTAAGGTTTGGGCCTCTTTCTGGCTTGTGACCATTTTACGTAGAGTTCGTGCAGAAAACGTTAACTAATGAAACTTAGCTTCTATAGGTCTGAAAAATTATTAAAGACTTCAGTAATAATCAACGACATCCAATATTCTTGATCCGCAGTTATCAAACTGTCTCGTCGAAAATGTAAATAGTTCAGGAAATGGTTTGAGGCTATACTGAGGTACAGAGTAAACTACAAACTTCCTCATACAGGGTGTATCAAAACAAATTATACAGTCAGAAAATTAACTGCAAAATAAAAATGTGAACATTTTCTGAAAATCTCTTCTCCTGCATGGGTTGATCGGAGCATCATGCTGTCATGAACTTGTCAGACTTTCATGCCTAAGTGACCAGGAGCTTTTTTTCTAAATTGCTCAAAAATTGGCTTGCGCAAACACTTGTTCACTTTGTTCAGAATTGGATCAAAAGTCCAGAAAAGCAAGTATGGTATTTGCTTTGTTCCTTGGAGTATCTTGGAAGGTTTGTTTTAACTTCGTCTCTTCCCACCTACAAATCCCCGCATAAACGTTGCTTGCACAAGTAATGAGAATGGCAACTTGGTGTTCATTTGTTTGATTTCTCTGCATACCACTGGACGACAAAATTTGCAGAATGTTTGCAGTGGCATAAATTGGAGGGCCGGCCGTGCCACCCCTCATTCTTTAGAGCTGAAATCAATGAAACAAGATGGTCAGACCGCAGTACACCCCCCAGCAAAGGTCATTTTTGGTAAGAGATTTCCATCGAAGTCAGAGTCTTGCAGAGGTCCTGCAAAGGTTTCGTCAAGAATATCCAAATGTACGATGTCCATCATGAGCAACAGTTTACAAAAATGTACAGAAGTACAATGTAACAGGAAAAACTCACAACCAAAACAAAGAAGGATCTGGGCGCCGAAGATCTGGAAGACGTGCTGC
>NW_019091768.1:46496-59227 GCF_001949145.1 Acanthaster planci | reverse complement strand
TGAGCAACAGTTTACAAAAATGTACAGAAGTACAATGTAACAGGAAAAACTCACAACCAAAACAAAGAAGGATCTGGGCGCCGAAGATCTGGAAGACGTGCTGCCAACATCCAAGCTGTTCAAAATGCTCTAGCGAATCAGCAGGCAGGAGATGAAAGAGCCCAGAGGTTGAGCTGTCGTCGTAATGGACTTGGGTTACCCTCTGCTACATTCAACAGAATTAGTCGCTTGGATTCATGCTTCCACCCCTACCAAAAGGTTAAACACCAGCTTCTTCCACGTGATCATCAGGTACGATTATAGTTTTGCCAGTGGCTCCTTGGCCAACATGCACGTTTCCATGAAGATTTGTTTATTGGAGACGAGTCAGGATTTGCCTTGAATGCTTCTGTGAGTACCCACATCAGAGAATATCGTCCCCGTGGCCAGCGACCACTTGATTTTGATTATCAACGCAGTGATGACAGACATAAGCTGACAGTTTCGGTAGGTTTCATTGGGAACGGAAGTATTATTGGTCCATTTTCTTTCGCAACAACATGAACGGACATATGTACTTACAAATGACCAATGCCAATATCGTTCCTGTCATTGATCAAAGGCCTCGTTATCGTCGCCAAAGGAACAAAATGGTGGTCAGGTGGAGAACTAAATGGGTGAAGTAAATGATATTTATTGAATCACATACCATAGCTTTTCTGGACTTTTGAACCAATTCTGAACAAAGCAAGTGTTTGCGCAAGCCAATTTTTGGGTGATTTATATTAGGAAAATAGCTTCTGGTCACTCAGGCCTGAAAATCTGTTAAAATGATCACAAGTTTAATAACAGCATGATACTCTAATCAACCCATGTAGGGGAAGAAATTTCAAACAATGTTCCCATTTTTATTTTGCAGTTAATTTTCTGACTGTGTACTCTTTATTCACCTCGAATAATAAACTCGTGCACGTGAAAAAAATAGATTTCTTTTGAAGATGAACTGTCCGCCAGGAATGAATCATCCTGAACTTTCTTAGTCTTAGTACATATTTTACGTGCGATACCAACATTTTTTCTTTCATTTACCAAACGTTTGTTACAAGTCTGAAAAAAAGCTGTATGACATAATCCCAATAACCACTGTTTCAGGTATCGCAGATCTATCTCATATATTCGTAAAAAAACACCCCGACAAACGAACACAACAAAAAACAAAGTTAGTTTTATATTTAGGCCCTGCATGTATGTATTAAATGACGCCAAGTCACCTTAAGCTAGCGTAATTTGAGTGTATGTCCAAGAAACATTAAGAAACAGAGTAATTGTTCAACAAATATGAATTGTAATTTCCTACGTGCTATGGACCTTTATGCTGTTTTAGTGCATTTAAATTTGTATAACTAAATCTATATCTAGACAAAAACCTCTTCTGTCGTAACTTTTAAAGTCTTTATCCTTACGATGTCAATTACAATTGAAAAACAACGAAGTTTGAAAATGTTCAACTTAAAATGCAATTTGAAATTTCTACTTTCAAAAGATATATCAATTAAAGTACTGCCATAAATGGTTTGCAGCCAATAGGGCCTATAGCCTTAAACTAAACTTACAGTAAATATTTTGCTTACAAAAAAGACAAATATTATTTCTAAAACAGATAGCCTCATCTATTAAATTGCAGCAACATATGACATTCAATTGCAGTTAAATGAGTGTTAAGAGCTCGATGTAAGGTACCAAAATGGAATACCCAAAAAGTGCAGTAGTGGGGTCATTGAATGATACTTGAAGTATTACTCAGACTAACCTATCTTTGTTATATACTTTAAACGAAAGTGAACAGTACTTTAGATTACTTTGACATGTTTATCCTAATATTACTTCACGTCGCTTCACCTACTTTTCATTAAAGTGTGTCGCGGGAATAACAATCTTGAACAGAGAAACAAAAACAATATTCTCAAATGGTAACGAACAAAGGAGCACAACAGACTTAAAAGCATTGTTTGTCAAAATACTTTGAACTGAATATTTTGTAATCTTGGAAGGTCTGTAAACTAAAAGTCTTTGAACAAATTTACCTGAAAGTATGAGCTTTAAATCAATTTCGAGCATTTCCGAATTCCAAGCAATATCAAAATAACAGAATTTCAAAATGTACTTGCCAAAAAAGTGGTAATTTTACTTTTCAGGAGGAAGTTCCAGTGGCTACAGATCTAAAAATTGAAACTATTCCTATCAATAATACTTACAGCTATATAAGCAATTACGTGTAATTCATAAATGACTTTACATGAAAATATTTGAATAAAAAATTCCACCAAAATTTCAAATGTACTATCTAACCCAAATCTGTTCCCTTCAGATTTCGTCAATACGTGCGTCTCACTCCTGCTACGAAAGTTCCCATCATTGTGCAGCCTCTCTTTCCATCAAACTACAGTACTTTTGCTTTAAAAAAAACCAAAAACTATCTAATCAAAGTTAACAAGAGTTCATTAAAAGTCGCTTCTGTTTATAGTCAATCAAGAGACCTTGACAGTGGAAATTTCAAACAAGGTCCATTTTTTGTGAAATACAAAGAAAATGATCTTAAGTAACTCGAATATAATGTTTTTAAGCTAAGCAGGCCTATGCATGCACCATCCCTGTGGGGATGGCACTCTTTTATCAACCAATGAAGCATAGCGTTGTTTAGTGGTAGTTGATTTCTGTAACCACGCAATCACCATCCACAGCGAGAGCACTGATGTTCTGAAACGGCAGACGATGTTTGAACTCCAGGAGGTGGGAGCCATTCAGAGCCACCTTGAACTCGTGATGTTCGCACAGGAACATAATCTACAAAATAAAAATGAAATGAAATCACTGTTGACCCGAGAGATGGCGACCAAAGTTTAAATATTCAAGTATGAAAGGCTGATTCATACAAGAGTATATATACCCAGCGACGCCCTCATCTGAATCTCACAAAATGGTAATCCAATTTAATATTCTTCTTGTCTACAAACTCAGTAATATCTCATGTCGACATGATTAAAATCGAATCATTTATTTCTGATTTCTGATCACAGTCTCCGATATGAAGTGGACTCAATTTAAGTTAAGTCTCCGTTTGAATGACGAAAACACGAACAGACGGTAAACCCACATCCTATACAGAGTGGAAACTACGGTGTTAGAATCAGTGGCACTATGTAACATGTTATGTATAGAAGGACCACTGGCACTCATGAAAACATCAAGTGGTATCGATTCAATACAGTATAGTGTTCATTTAACACCACTGTCTGGCAGTGTAGAATTCCTTTTTCACTCGAAGTATCCACTCTTTGTTCTATAGCTGTTTCCCTCTCAGGGATTTTTGGCCAAAGGAGAGGATTCTTTCAGTACATGAAGTGTGGAGACGAATCACTGATCACTGTCAAAAAGAGCAGTCCTTTACATTCCATGGTTGTAGCTATTATAGCCACGAAGGCCACTTGCCGTACGTCAAGATCTGATGATTCCAATGGGAGAGTGCCTTCCTAAGATGAAAGCGTGTCACCAGGAAACAGGGAAACCTGTGCCGGGATATGCCTATCAGCGCAGCCATAGGCCAACTGGTATGCCTGTTTCAGTTCAAGAATAGCTTGGCTTTTTAAAATAAAATAGGTCTACCGAACTGGTTCGCTCTAGAGAGGACTCTGATAAAGAAAACAGGAAGCATTGAATGTTTACCTCGTAGGTCCCATTCGGGTGGAAGGGGAAGTAGGTGCGGTGTTTTTGCTCAGTGCCATCCCATCTGGTGCTGCGCAGGGCATTCATGACGATAGCCTTCTCGTTGAATCGTGGATTGAAGTGAAATGCAATATCACTCCTTGGGTTGTTGGACATGCCACACTGGAAATTTATGTGGAACCTGCGTTTTCCGAATCAAAACAAAAGTAGACAGAATGAGATAGAAAACATTATGATTCTACTGCTATTTCGCTTCATGTTGTGAAGCAATTCAGCAAAAGAAGTATCCAAAATGCATTACAAAAATTAGAATAAAATAACTCAAAACATTCTTACCGGTACCGAGATTTCAAGCCACATTATTTTCTTCCTCTAAATACCCAAGATATCGATAAGTAGAAACTAATGATTTGTCAGTTGACGTTTCATTAGTTAAACATTTGAGAAATGATCTCACTCCCATAAATCCAGTCGACTGTGCCCCGTCCCCCTCACCAGAGTTAGATAAGAACACTCAGACTAAAGAATTAATTCGTGTTCCATTGAGCTCCAAACCAAGTATCTTTTACCCATGAACCACTGATTCCCAAAACAGACTGAAGTATCCCTGAAGCAGTGGTCATTCAGCGTGTCCACAGAAAAACAATACCGAGATAAAAAGTACTGTAGGCCTGATGGCCAAATTATTTTCTATACGGGAAATAGAAATGTATCTCTGGGAATGGTACAGGGCTTGTGACGTTGTTGACACAGATGAGTGAACAAACTAGACCGATGGCACTCTTTCAAAATCGGCACTGTGGCAAGGTTGCATATTTGATAACTTGGCAAGGCTCAACTATGCAAGTGTGCAGAGTACCAAATGCTTTTGCTTGAAGAACACGTTCTTGAAAACAAGGAATGTATATACACCTAATAAACCTACCTAATCTGCTTCAGTGTCGCTACTCACCTCATAAATTTAAATGTGCAGTAGCCACCATTCTTGTCAATGCACATCTGACATTTGTTATCTCGGTGGACACTCTGTACAAGTACCCTAAGTGTCATTGCCCATAATTACCAAAGTTCCATGCGGACAGAAATTTAGACACTGGATCACTTTGATGCTGCGCTTAAGAAAGTTGGGAGAAGAATCTCAAGCATCATAATTCCGCTACTTCAGCCTCGTTTGGAATATTAGGTCAATAAACATATTTTCGGAGGTGCCTACCTTGTTGGGTTGGGCTTGATGGTAACTTTAACCACGATGATCTTGCCTTGTCGCATGCCTCCGGGAATTGTGTCCAGGTATGGCAGGGGCTAAATCGAATCCAAAAAGAGAGGGTCACTCCATAGGGACTCTGTCACAGCGAAATCCCATCAATGATTTTGGGGCTCATTATATCATTTTCCTTCATGATTAATTATATAAAGCAACCAACACCCAGAGCAAAATTAACTTTACAACACTGTTTCCAAAAACTCATAACACTTCCAATAGGTTGTCAGTTTTTTGATAAGATGTCTTTTCATTGTTCTTCGCACTGAGTATTGTAATACCCACGGGGGTCTTCAATATAAATTGTCACTGACCAAGCTACGTCTATAGCAGCAGAGTCGCATGGTTCTTTACTCCCAATCAAAACTCCCAAGTCCGGAGAAAATGGGTACGATCAGCGCAAAGGATTTATAACAGTGACCCAAGCCTGGAAGTAACAGGATGGGTTGTAAAATAGAGTGATATGCGCTTAAACAAACAGCAATCGAACAGCGAAAACGTCACTTACGGGGTAGCTGACTACCTTCGGGCCGGCAGGGTAGGCAGGCTGGGCTGCAGGGTAGGCAGGCTGGGCTGCAGGGAAGGCCGGTTGAGCTGGTGGGTAGGCCGGGTACGCTGGCTGGTAAACCAGAAGATGAATCGGGTAAAATGCATGCATTAGAGTTTGCAATTTGTTCTGATAAATCTTACTGAAAAGTTATTGAAGAAGACATGATAGTAGTGGCGTAAATGAGGGGAAGAATCAACAAGGAAATCTACAGAGTGGGGGGTGGATAAAGTCGGACTAAAACTACTTTTACGGATATGATGTGTTTACTAATTCAATATGTAAAGTCTATTGTTCGATTTGTTTCAAAATTACACAACATTTGGCTAACATTGAAATCAGGAATTCCAAGCTATGTAGTTGCAAGAATTGTTACAGCTCGCGCGTTTCCTTCCCTCAGGACAACAAAGTTTCCGATGAAAGAAAAATCGGCCACATGTACTTCAAGGGAATAGCCGAGTAATGGAATCTACTCACGGCAGACGGCGGCTCAAATCGGATGTTGTACACAGTGACGGTGCCATCGATCATAACGGCATTGATCAACTGCAGATTCAGTATACGGTATCTGTACTCCAGAAAATGGTTGCCGTTCACAGCCACCTTGAAATCGGCAGGGGAAAAACACGCAAATCCTTGACTTAATCGTGCTCGATGCAGGTGAAGTCGTCACAGGTCAAAATTTCATGGCAAATCAATTATAACCTCACCTAAGTTACTCTCATGTTAGGTCTGTGGCAAGCTTTTCAATGAAACATGAAAAGACACCTTACTTTTCCACTGTTAAACTGCTGCCAAGTTTGAAGAGATCTGCACGTTATTTGACTTGTAATACAGCTGTGGTGGTCAGACTTTGTCAAGTCTAGGATTCCACACCACGCACTTTCTCACAAACCCCGAGTGTTCTTACTCATCCAACGTAGTCCCGGCATTGTATTTAAATTGTTGTATTTTCTGTGTAGAGTCGCCCAAGTGGTTGTTCATGGTCGTAATCATAAATTAATCGTATCCTCGTCAATATTACTCTGCAACACAAGGTTTTAGTTCCTTAGTTCGTATCAGACATGAACGTATTCTTGTAGGCCTACGCTTACGCGACGTACTCTCTCTCTGCCTCTCTCTAGCTGGAATATGGAAGCGCTGCGTAGCACTGTGATCAGAATACCGACGAGAATATAACATCAAATCAGTGCTCTGAAATATGTGATTGCCGAGCTTTCGAACTGAATCTGCTTGTCCTGAAGAAGGTACTCAGTTACCGAAAGCTTGGCAATAACATATTTCAAAGCACTGATTTGATATTATATTCTCGTCGATATTCTTTCTAGCAGGAGTTTGTTCTGTCAGGACGTAAGTTCGCTCTTGTTATAAACTTTTGCAAATTTCATCATTCGTTTACCGTTATGCAACGGTTCTGGCCTGTTCTCATTGACAAATTTGTCTCGTAGTACGTGTGGACCAAGTGTGGGCTCCAAGTCAGGTCAAAAATTCGTCATGTGGACTGATTTCGTTTGTCGCGTTGTCATGTTGTAATTTGGAGTACTTTAATCACCGTAGGGTATCACTACCCCACGTATGAACGTGACACAGCTCTGCGCAGACTGGATTGTTGTTAATTTTTCCCAGTGATGCCCGACAAAGTCTCCTGGTTTTGTCATGCTATTGTTTTCATATGCATTAGTCGCTCAGCTAGCTGACTGGTTTGCACAAGAGGACAGGCCGGCTCGTTCCAATCTTCAAATTGGAACATGTTCGTCCATTTTTGTTTACCTTGAATGAGTTGTGCTCACAGCGGATGATGATGTGAAAGTTCTGGCCTTGAACGAAGGGCGAGTGAGGTTGGCGTTCTTCCCCTCCCCATTTCTGGCCAGTCTTCGTGTTGCACACCACCACGTTCTGGCCCCCCTGAAAACGGGGATTGAAGTGGAGAGCGATGTCTGACACATTGGTGCCCACGCCGCTCTGAAGGTTCACGCTGAACCTGAGCAAATTAGAATTGCAATGTGAGCGCCAGACCGTGTCCGATGCAGCGGTGTACTATAAAGCCGTACAGGGAAGTGAAGGTATTGGGGATGATAAAAAAAACTTTAAAATTACCCGACTGAGGAATCTGGTACAAACAAAGGTGAAAAATACACACGTACTTCATTGTGAAAACGAGCTTCGAAAAAATGCACTTAATGTTTTGAAAATATTTACTTGATGCCACCAAAGGGCTTGTACCGCAGTGGTTAGGCACAGTGACGAAAAAGATTGACTACTACGGGGGCCTATCTTTCAAGTAACCCTGAACATGTTCCATTGACGACTGGCTAGATGCACGTACCAGTGCAAACGTATATCGTTTTTAAGGGTTTGTTTGGGAGGTTTTCCCTTTAAACTTTAGTTCTGACATGCCGCAGAGTACTGTTTTTCACATTTTTTTTCTTCTGTCATGTTTAGATGACTTGAAAGTTGAGCACGCAATATTCACTGAAGAGGAGTCTTCCTGTATTCTCAATTCCATTTTTATGAATACTTTACAACTGCTTTTCCGACACCCTTTTCCAAGAAGCAGCAGTCAACTACCAGAGGAAGCAGTCAACTTCTGAATGTTGGACGGTTGACATACGATAATTTAAATGAATTGATCTTTCAAAACTGCAAGCATTTTCAGCGACGACATTTCAAAACCAAATGTTTGAAATGGAGAGCCTGTTCAGACCATAAAATGCACTTCCTTCATGCACGGTGTTCATTTCCAGCTGTACAATTCAATAACCTGAACTAGGAATCTCAAAAACATCTAAACCCAGCTATACACAGACGAATGGATATCTAACAACTCTGATGACTCGGCAGAATCAAGCAATCGAATAATGAGTTACACATGAAAACATCCCCCCGGACCACCTCGTTAAAGCTGAGTTTTGCCACACGATGCTTTGAAACGATACTTTCCAACTTTAAACTCATTCTCATGTATTGACAGGTGACACAAGCTCAGTCATGTACGTGATATAAAAGAAGGATAAGGAAATCAGTCGAGCGGATCGATTCACCGTGGCTCACAGGTCTAGAGGCCAACAACTACAAATAAAGGGATATCATTTTCTTCTGTACCTACCTTTGGCTGCCGTGCGGCACAAAACCTTGGACATGAATGGTCTTGGAAGGAAATATTCCACCAGGGATTGGACCACTGTATGGGATAGGCTAAAAGATAAAGAAAAGGTTGACATCAGATCCATAGACAACTCTCTGAAGGCGTTTAGTTTTCCTCAATGAATCCACCAATATTGGTGCTTGGAGCATTTCAAACGAAGAAAAGGTCTATAGAAAAGATTTATTTGTTGAATGTTAAAAATTGCGCAGGATTTCACTTGACATTTTAAAGGCCGGCTGGTTACGATTATATGGAATTACGCATTCAATTCCTCCCTTTAGACACAGTGAAACCTTACAGCCTAACAAGTTGCACTTCTAGAAACAAGTTAGATTTTACAGGTACAAATGTTTAAACATTTCCTTTTTTACATATCGATCCCCCCCCCCATTTCAGTCTTCAATAATGTATACTTAGGTTTGTTTCAAAAAAATAAAAACTTCGACTCTTGAAATCATGAAATTGCTGTTTCAAAAACGTTTGTTTGAAAACAAATTTGTCACACAAACATTCCAATCGTTTTGCATTTGACCATTTGCTAAGAGTTTAATATTATAGAAACAGTGTTTACCGGGTTTGTAACCAAATCAGCAGACATGTTGTTCAGGTTGGAGCAATCTGTCAATAAAACAAAGAAGACTGGACCTATATAAAAGAGAACGGGAAGAGTATGACTATTGATATGAAATGTACTGTATATCCGAAGGGACTTTACTACGTAGATCGCCCTTGAGCCTTTCAACACTTCTTGTGACTTTTTTACATGTAATCGTGTCGCTAAAACAACACTATGGGCGCTGGGGAAACATCTCAAATATTTGGACAATGCTGAAATCTATAACTGCACAAACTAATGCTTATAAGGCTGTAAGTTTTCGAAAGTTTTTCACAGATGAAATTAAAAATGGAATGAAACGTGTCGTTGTGCAGAGCTTGCCACGTCAAGTCTGGACATTTTCTGTTAAACTGATAGAGTAGGAACACGGAAGTTCAAGACCAGCACAACCTCTGTATACGTGAACCTAACCAACAGAAAAGAAACACACCTATATTTCACCTCATTGTGATATTATAATGAGGTAAAGGTTACCAGACAGACCCTGTCCAGCTGCACTCCCCTTCAGGGTCATGCGCATTTTCTCTTCACGCTTCGCAGCTCACACCAGCTCTTTCTTCTCAAGGTCGCTTTGCTCCTTCTGTTCACGCTTCGTTTGCGTCGAAAAAAAAACAGTGTAAGAAAAATGTAAAAACTAGAAAATATACCTATGTAGCTACTGTAGCAAACCCAAACGCTTGTCTAAATTTGAAGCCAGAAAAAACTAGAACGACGAGTTCTTGCTGCATTGGATGTCTATACTGCTGCAGACGTTTTGGTAGCCACCTGTGATAATGGCGCAGAGCATACACCTGGAGACCTTATTACCAACACAGACTGACAAGCTGCATGTGCCGACTACAGAAAAGCTCTCTTGCAAACACGACCGACATAAGTCGTGTTGAAGAACATGCGAGCAAGGGGTATACAAGTTTCGCCGAGTG
Organism: Acanthaster planci; assembly: GCF_001949145.1. The sequence goes on along the minus strand of NW_019091768.1, from coordinate 49,033 downwards.
GAGTTTAGAAAATTGATGTTTAAAGACAAAATGAAATGTTGAAAAATGAAAATGGTATTACTATCGAGAGGGAATATGAGGAGAAAGAATTTAAGCCAGCCAGACAAAAATTGTTAAATTCACAAATAAGTAAATTATTATTAATGATTTTCTGAGGGTGCGTTAGCAAAGATAAGCTACTTGATATCAACAGCGACAATATTCGGCTCTTAAAACGAGGAGCGATATTTATGAGTACAACTGCCAAGGTCAATCGCTTTTGCACATGCCAACAGCTATTGGACAACAGTGAACCGATACTGCGTTGTGGTGATTGAAAGGTTGGAAGGGTTAACTTTTATCGATAATCATTATCTTTTTCCCAAATATCATAGCGTTTCGATACACATCAGTTTATGACTCCTCGGCGTTATATGGACCTTGTTGAGTATAGTAGAAGTAGAGGTAATACCGTAGAAGATATAGGCCTTATCTATTTAAATCTTGTTTTGGTTATTACGTAAATTTTAGTTATTCTGACGGCACTACGGTAAAACATGACTCTTTTATGGGATAAGATCAAAACTGACTCTGGTTCTACCTAAAATCGATGACCCTCGAGATACCTTCTCTGATGTATTCTCTTTCACGCGTTTAAAGCAACAAGAATGTCGACATCTCTTAGTTCTTCGTCAGTTAATCATAATTTCGCATTGTCTTCATTTCTTTGCATGCATTGTCTTCATTTCTTTGCAAATAACTATTTTTACGTTTATCTATGTATACCCTTTCAGCTCGTTTTTCCAATCGACTCCCGCACTTTTGCTAATCTTTCGTCTTCGTACGCCTTTATCATTCTGATCGTTCGACTTGTGTGGAACAAAACACCGACTTTGCGTACGGTATATCGTTGAAAAACATAACAAAATCGATCAATCTGATGACATCAGGGTCTAGTTCTTCTCCTGTAAAAGTTGTTCGCGGGTCTGAAGGGGCTTGGGGTTTTGTGGGTCTCGCTGATTCGGAAGCTCTGTGGTCTGACATACCCGGTACCATCTGAGTGCGTCTGACTCTCGGTGGAGTTGGACACATGGGGTATTTCTTCTAACGGTATGCTTTCAGGACAAATTTCGTCAAGATTTTCTAGCGCCTTTAATATAGGACTAATTGCAATTTTATAAAGTTTCTCCCTCGATACAACAACGTAAACAACGAAGGTCTTGTGGGGATAACGTGATTCTGTACAGATTGATCGTTTCGTTAAGCGTCGGTCCGTAAAGCTCTTACCCGATACATGTACATGTTAGGCTGGGATCTATGTACACCCACAATCTTTCGAGATACGTTTTATTTTTACGCATTCAATGTCTTAAATATCACCGACTTTAACTTTCAGCGTCTTCGTAAGGCATACACATCGAACAACACGATTTGTGTCTATCGCGTTAACAAGACTGGAGCTTTTCTGCAGTCTGCACAGGCAGCTTGGACAGTCTGTGTGGGTAGAGAGGTCTGCAGTGAGGACAGGTGTAAACGTTGTCGTCGCTGTGATAGCAGGTGTGGCCAAGTGTTTGCGGCGATCTAGAAATCACATGCAGCAAGAACTCGCCGTTTTATTTTTTTCTGAGTTTGACGTCCAACGAGCGTTTTGGTTTGCGACAACAGCTATGCATTTTTGTAGTTCTTATATTTTTCCATCTTTGTTCGACGCAGTGAAGCTTTAAGAGAAGGAGCGTGCGACCTTGCCCCTACTCTGAACCCGACCTTGGGGAAGAGAACCAGAAGACGACCGAGCGGAACGAAGTGGAGGAGGGCAGTGCGTGACCTCAATAGGCCTTTTTCCTGTGATGTCACAATCGCGCTGGACCGCCATGTGTTGTGATGGTAATTAGTGCATCGTGATGTTGTGATGGTAATCTAACTATGGACAAGTTTGCGGTGACACTATGTGGATATATTTCCCTTTTTTGAGTGTGTGTGGTTCTGAGAAGAACAGAAATTCACTGGAGAAAGACTTCCTGAAGACGGACAGAGCACACTGTCCGAAACGTCGAGTGAACCCCGGTTCTTCTCAGAACCACACACACTCAAAAAAGAGAAATACATCCACATGGTGTCACCGCAAACTTGTCCATAGTTAGTACTTCCGCAATGCATAGCCTCAAGTCTCATCGATGGAAATCTACTTATTCAAGATAAACTAGTCAAGCATGCAGCGTTCGCACGTGCGCTTGTACGTGGTTGAAGCTGCCCGTAGGAATATATGCGACCACCGTGGCCACGGCGGTCCACACGTGGTGGTATTGTTTACATTTAGCGCAATACACTCACATGGGTGAAAAAGGTCTGTAGAGGAGAGACGAGAGCATGGAGACAGTCTCGTAATCTTGGACGTCATTCTAATATTATAATGAGGTGAAAATGAGGCTTTTCCTTCTGGGCATAGGTACCGGTATGCAGCAGATGCGCTGGTCTTGAAGCGCTGTATTCTTACTACTGACACAAAACAATTTTGCTAATTCCTCAGTAATCACGTTAAACAACCGATCTCATATGAT
>NW_019091768.1:8590-35456 GCF_001949145.1 Acanthaster planci | reverse complement strand
TGTTCTGTACAAAGTTTTTAAGTGCTTGTTTTGGTACATGTATCGAACTATTTGTTTAAAAGGATTTCCCACAAATTTCTCAAATTTGTTTTAATCTCCTGAAAAAGATCTTAGTAGATAAAGGCAGTGGTGCACTGATGGTCCATTGACTTACCAGCTGAGCTTATCGGACTGGCAGGTGTCCGCTGGGATTGTGACTTTAGGAAAATTTGATTTGCTCGCCCATTTACTTCAATACATAAGATCATTTTCTTTTTTAAAGTAATTCTTTCTATTTCACATTGTGGAATCCACTTGGTAAAAACTTCAACCTTGGGGATGTGTCTCAGTGCTTGCATTAAGTATATGCACCCTTCTCATGATGAAAATGCAGAAATGTTGAACTTAACGACCGTGTTATTCAAATTGTGCAGAAGTTCTAAAGCACTTTTCTGGCAACAACTGTCACGTTTTCAATGATCAGGGGCGAATGGGCTGCTGGCTCGTAAACTTGCCTTGCAAAAACAGGTTCATACCTGCCAGAGAGTCACGGTTTATTACATAACTTGTGACTGGTTCACTGCCAAGTTTTGCTTAGCATGTGAATTTGCCAGTTGAGATATGCTGCCCTACCAGCTCTGTGAAATCAGTCAGAATGTTAACAGATGCTCAGCAGAGCTCATGGTTCCCAAACAATTGACATATGGGTCATTCCACGAACTTCGGGCACAGTTTGTGATGGCGTCCCTTGTTACATCAGTGAAAATAAACATCTTTTTTCCCTGCATGTGGATTCTAAATTGACATTGTTCTAAATCTTGCTAGGTTCATGTAGTGGTGTGCTTCATCTTTGCTAAATAATGACTTAATCTGCTGTAATGTGAAAATAAAAGGCAATAAAAGTTACCAATGTAACAAGGGACGCCGTCACAAACTGTGCCCGAACTTCATGGAGTGACCCATATGTGACCATGCGAATTTTATGCCACCCACGTGGTAGCCAGCAAGAGTCGACTGTAGAAACCGACATCATTTAAAGACGAGATCTGGTCAAGGCTACTGATTGAACGGCAGTTGTCAGGTGATCAGACCAGCTAACCAGATTTAGGGGGACTCTACAGAAAGCATGTCCGAGAGTGTTCCATCTGGGCAATAAGTTTTTCTGAAGTTTTGGGTGGCAAATATGCACCAACGTCAGGCCAACTAAACCAGTCTGCATAGTACGACCTGCACAACTCAGGGACTGATTCATGAGTGCTAACTTCTTCCTTACAGCATCAAATTGCTGCAGCTAAAGACCCATAAACCCATGTCAGCCGATTGGCCAAATTGTAGAGGTCAGAAGGGTATCATTTTGCATAACTCATCAGTAAATGTGCTCAGATATCAGAAACACTCATTTGCAAGCTAGCATCTATTATATAAATCCAGGTCCTAGAAAATTGATTTCTAAAACTTTTTTGTACTCCGATCCTAGAGATTCAGGTCTGGAACCGGACCACATTTACGCAGATCTGACGAAGATACGAATCACCAAGAGGATTTGGAAAGACTTACCGGGTTATTAATGACTTGAGGTCCTTGCGGGTATGACGGCTGTGAGGGGTACCCTGGCTGTGAGGGGTAAGCTGGCTGAGATGGGTATGCCGGTTGGGCTGGAAACGAGGGCTGGGCTACCGGTGGGGCAGGGTATGCCGGTGCGGCTGGGTAGGATGGCTGGGCCGGGTAGGCCGGTTGAGATGGTGCGTACTGGGGCGGAGGGGCCGGACCCGTTGGATACTGGGGATTTTTATTGACAATTAAAGAAGACATGAAATGACAAGGAATGAAAAACAAGATCCAGGACATCACGTGAAGGGGTAAAATATTCAACAGCACATTCCACAGGATATATACTTTCGTGGAGGAGGTTAAAGAAATGTCTAAATAAAATAATTATGAAGTACAAGTATGTAACAATTACTGACTGTTATACAGAGGGATATAATGTTAAAACCCAAGGGACTCCGGCTACGTGATATGCACACAAGGAAGGATGTAGTACGCATTTTTATCAACCATGATCTCGTGATCACAATCTTTCTAGGCCAATAGAATTCATATCACATTCACGTACTTCTTGTCAAGAACAAAAGAGCCAGTTTGGTTCTCCAAAAGGTTAAGGTCATTTGGGAACAAAGCACATATACAAGTCGGCATATGGCCACGATGATAGGACAAAAGCCCTCTCTCACGCACATTGCCATACCCAAATGACCTTAGACATGCTTCATTTTGGGTGTGCGCCCAACTGGCTCACTGTAGTATTGAAAGCGAGTGGTTCCCTGTCTCCGCCAAGTGTTAGAGGCTGGCTGAGTACTTACAGCAGGTGCAGAAGGCATGGCTGTGTGGGCAGGTGCTGCCAGCACAGGGGCTGGAGTGTAGCCACCTTCCATGCGTATGGTGTATATTCTGACGTCACCATTGATTGTGATGTGGGAAATCCTCTGTAGCTTCTTGATGTAGTGCGGGTAAGAGATGTAGTGTTCGCCGTTAAGTGCAATCTGACAAAGAAAAAAAGCATTGGTGAGATAGCAATGGAAGGAAACCCTAAAGCAATCCTTACAGATACTTTTTGTTACCGATGCATTACTAGTTTTAGGAGTGCAAGGAAAAGCCTTGAATTATAGTGCTGGGGAATCCAATGTAAACACAGCAGGATTTTTACTTCGCGAGGGGGAAAAGCCTTGTGGTTTTTCTGCAGCTGATTTCACGAAACTTTACGCAATGGCGTAACTCCACTTACACCATTTTATTGCGTAAGTTATGCAACAAATTTAGACAGATTTCACGAAACACTGTGTAAGTCCGCGACTTACGCAACAAATTATGGCGTAACTTACGCAGTCATCTTAGGTGGAGTAAGTTGTGCCGAACGAAGCGAAAATGAATGATTTGACTTGTTTATCGGGACCGGTTATGCCTCATCATTGTTGAAGTTATTAACGATTATATGAGAAATGAACAACTTTGTTCCAGAAGATAATAATAAACTTGTCTGGCTGTGAGAAAACTGCGAGACTTTTTGTCCGGTTCCAACGAAGAAAAGACGAAATCTTTATTCAAAATGGCGGGCAGAGGTGATTCAATGACTGTTTGATAACTGATGTTATATTGGACAGGAACACTAGTTGTAAAAGCCGTTTTTGTCCTCGTTCAAGAAATTTAATTTTATTAAAACGTGGCGCAGCTACGCAGCTTTTCATGAAATCAAACGTAAGCAAATTGCGCAGCTATTGCATAAATTTATGGCGCAAGGCTTACGCATGGTTCAAAGTTATGCCACATTTTGTGAAATCGGCTGCTGGTGGCCTACATGAATACATGCCATTACTGCATATCACTGTCAATACAATCATTGATACTTCTACATCCTGTACCCAAAAGGCAGACTGTAACAATGAAGAAATGTCCCTCCAACAGTGCAGTGTAAATGTTTGTTCAAAAAGAAGCAAAACTCTGTGAATATTCAAACAAAACCCTGCCTAACAGCTTCAATTTACAAAACTCTGTTTTATAGCTCCGTGATGTAACCAAACAAACATGACCCGGAATGTAATGTATAAGCACTCTAAACACTCAACATCTTCCCTAAGGTTCCCTCCTCCAGCCCAAACCTTCCCCAAAATATAGGCCTCCCCAAGGAAAGAACACCAAGAAATCCTGAACTATTTCTTTCCTCCTACAGATGAATACACAATGGCTCCAAAAATATAGTTTGAAATGTGTGAATTTGAAACCATCAGAAATTTGCCAGGTTTTATCAGTAAACCCAACAAGCACTGTTACAGAGTCTTGCTACAACAAAATCCTGTTTATTCTTTGTTTTTCTGGTCCTATCGTAACAATTTCCCGGTTATAACAAGGTGATATGATATTGGTTGACTGCATTTCAAATGTTTGGGTTTACCTTGAACTGTGAAGCCTCAGCATTGATGATCATTTCAAAGTTCTGGCCCCGCTGGAGGACATTCTGGACTTGTATCTCCTGACCCCAAGTCATCTTCTTGAAGTGGTTGACCACGGCCACGCCTTGGCCAAAGGAAGGGCTGAAGGTCAGCGCTATGTCATCCAGGGGCACCTGCCTCAGACCACAGGCCAAGTTTACTGCAAACCTGTAAAAGGTTAAAGGTCAAGAGTGGAGACAATCAGCCCTATTGGACAGATGACACGTGCAGGGAGGTACTCCTGGGGGACACACTTTGCATTTATCCATGCATCAGTTTCTTTTAACTGAAAAAATTTCTTTCATAAGTATTTAAATTTACACCAGCATTTTTGGGACTCCTTTTCTGGTTTAAAAATGTGAACACTCACATAATTGTTGGGTTATTTACCCCACAGAAACAACAGTGAATTTGCGAGCAACTTAAATCATCAATGTTGGTATACATAACAACATACATATATCACTCGACTCAACTACCTTTTTTATTCAACTAGTTATGGTAAAATCTCCTCTCATCAGTTACTGGTCTGTCTAGGCCTCGTTGCGCACATTACAATGCTCTTCCTGAACCAAGCTTTTTTTTTGGCACAATGACTCCTTCTGACATGTAAACATACCTTAGAGCATTAGGATTGACATAGCCCTGGATGAAGAGCATCTTCCCTGGTGACATATTGCCTGGGATGATGCCAGAAAAGGGAATGCCCTGTAGACAGTGAGCAGCACAATAAAAGGCTCTCAGTAAATCCACTTCTAAAATACATGTAAACCGTTCCCATCAAACTTGATCACCAACATGTCACGTTTCCCATGCCATTCGAAGTAAAAGAGCGGGTAACTTTTCAGTTTTAAGATTTGCCAGAAAAAATGTATTTTCAATCTCTTTGACAAAAACACAAGACTGACATTTCTAAACATCTTAGTTTACAAATTCATGGATGGCCAAACATCAGACGCACGTTACTCACTGGATTGGTGGTGATGACTGTACTAGCCATATTTGCGTACAGTGTATTTCTTATGACCTACTGAAAAAAGACAAAACATGAACATAAATGCCTCAACTCTGCATAATGCACTTGCAATCCAACACAATTTTCCATCATGTGGTGTTGACATGTTAACATGCCTGGTTAATGGCAGTGAAGAACTGTATTTACAGGCTAGGGCTTTACACGTATCTCTGTGCTCTGTGAGCCTTCTTCTTTGCATCTGATTCTCAAAATACAGTTTCCCTGTATGGATTCAAACTAGTCCATGAGTGGGAATATCACAGACCGAGGACAGAATTGAAACTTTAAAGGAAATATTACTTGTTAACTTTCAGCTTCAACAAGTGACATTAAAGTGCCTTTAAAGATTCAACATTTCAATACTTTAATGTTTAGAAATAACAGATTTATAGAGTACTATTACAATAATTGCACAAAGCATATACTGAAATTTTCAGGTTCGGAACTTATTCTGTTCTTTTAAGATTTTATATGGCATTTAACAACAGAAAACAGAAAACTTGCATGATACTTGTTTAATGGATTTTTAAACATACTTGGGTAAAGACCACAGCCACTCAGAAATTAGAGAACCACCAGACAATAAGGGGAAATCTGGAATGGCTTTTTTAATCTGTTGAACTGAAAATACACACACTTCAAACCAACACCAGGATTCAGTTCAGATCTTTATCGGTACAGATTTATTGTTCCCAAACCATTCAATGTTTAACCTTTGATAAAGGGCATGCTGGCACTAGCCTTTCTGACAGACCCACGTCATCACAGCGCCTCCTCACGTGACTTGGGAACAAGATCAACTTTCGTTTTGGAAAAAATATGTGCACAAAGGTCAGACAGAAATGGTCAGCACAAAGTTGACTGATTCATGAAGGCATGTGAGAGACCACACATGATTTTATCATGCTATAAACACATGCATGGCACAGGCCCTGCGGTGTACATGTAGTAATGAATTAGCCAAGTACATGTAATTTTGCCATGGACATGCATAGCCAAGTATTAAACGAACAAATTGACAATTTTCAGATTTAACCCCTTCTCGACAGGAATTTCTTTCCGAAGGCTAACTCCAAGAATTCCAGCCTCACTTGGCCACGAAGGCCACCTGCCAAACCCCAAATTCTCGGTTTGTGGCCCAGCGTGCTCTGCACGCTTTGATTTACACGGTGAACAGGCTGATTGTTCAATGGCATGAGGCTCTACTCAAGCTTCCACATTCCCGTTGCCTCTTTTCCAAGTGGGGACTATTGTGAAGCTGGTGATTATGATGTAAAATTGGTCTTTTCATTTCTGGACTACACACAAAGACCAATTACCATATACACAAGAGCCAGTGTCTGCCTTCTTTCACCGTGTTCGCTCGAGCGTGGGCCGAGAATAATAGCTGAAAAGTGGGCTGAGGATCTCAATTTTCGCGGCGTGTCTTAACGCGTCCAGGCGTGAAGGGGTTAAGGAAACTTACTCATAAAAACTCTGGAAATATATCTAATTTTCTTCCTCTCTGTACTGAAGAGCATACTATTGTGCATCCTCTTTCCCCAGTTTTCCAAATGGAATAATGCTTGCAGAAATAAAAAACCCTCACCGCAAACTCCCAAATCTTCCTGCAATAATCAGTCAGTACACCAACTATCACAGTTCACGTATCCCCACCAATGCAAGAGACACGACCATCCAGGCTGCAAGTGAATGCAGGAAACTGAATTGGAATTCGGGGGAAACTGCTACACATAAGACCACATATGCACTTTTGGGAGGGGGGGTTACAGACAGGTGTCCACACTATTGCCTGCCCATGCACTCATTTTTTTCAGTTTCTGAAATTAGGGGGTAAGGTTTGTCAAATATAATCTAAGAATCAAAACAAGGCTTAGGTACAAATCAATAAATGAATAATCATTTATTGCCTCCTAAGAATTTGTTTTCAAAACCAAGAATTTATAACACACACTTTATATTTATAAATACCATCTCCCGTGCCTGAGATTGAGAAAAATCTACCACTCACTTCACTTTAAAATTTTGCAACACTGTATCAAAACATTTGTTTGCATGTTAAGTGCAGGCAAATGTGAACATTCGATGTGAAGACTGGACAGTGGACAAACTACCAAAATTTGACCCTCTGTGAAGTTTGGCATGTTTGGGCCATGCTTACCAAGTGTTATCCTGTGAAACGCTGGGGTTACTGGGCTATCAGTAATGAAATTATGCAGTAGGGCTTATTTAATACTTTCAATATATAAATATACATAATTTCAATCAGCAAATCTCGTAAGAATTTCATATTTGTATGATTTATTGGAAGCATCTTTACAGTTGTCTTTAACAAAAAATGAAAACAAGAAATGGTGCCATTACAATACAGTGTAACACAAACACAGACATAATTTAATAATAGTAACAGAAGAATTATTTATGCCACAAAGTAGCTCTACTGAGTGGAGCGTAAGAGGAATAATAAAGCTCCACTCAGTTGAGCTAGCTGCAAAAAAAAGTAATTTCAGATTGGCAAGTTTGTGAAGTTCAAAAAGTTAGCCAAACAAAAATGTGAGTGTGGTCTCTTGCTCCGCCAGTACAAAATGCTGGTTATGCAGTCATGGTAGCCCCACACGCTGGGCTGTAGTGTCTCTCTTTTACAATCTGCCTTTTTTCTGTCGACAATGGAAAAGAGACACGTTGTTTGTAAAACCATGGAGGAAGGAAAATTGTTTTCCTTCCTCCGTGACACTACAGCCCTACGTATGGGGCTAGCAGTCATGCTATTCACGGCAGTGAGCAGTTTCAACTTCAAAAATGGAAGTGGCTTCCTTGGCACTAGGCCTACGTTCATTTTTATCGCATTATACTACGACGGGCATGACTCGACGGGACGTCAAGTCTAGTCACTCCCCCGACAAGGCCTGATATCCATCTCATATGTACATGTACTTAACCTGTGCTGTCCAAAAGATGTTGAGTAGCACTAGCCAGCTTGACATGTACTTGTTCTCTTAAATTTGTCAAAATACGTGTCACGGGTATGTTGCAACTTGCATTACGCGCGTCACGTGTTCCGCACACCGTACCTCGTTTTCCAATACTCACTTCGGCTCCGTCTGAGGCTTCAACTGTTTTTCTACTAGATGAATTTGAAGCTGTAAGCGCAGTAATTAGTCTAATAGTGCCACAAAACATCAAATAAGATGCAAGAGAGCCATACATTACAGTAATCTAATTAAATTTAAATGCTTTTGGCCCACAATCGGGGATTTGTTTTGGGAACGAGACGGAGCCCGAGTCGAGTATTGGAAAAGGGCCCTAGCTGGACATACGGCATGTACGGTGTCAAAGTTCAAGCGTTAGTCTTGGTTCCAGGTATCAACTTCACAGTTCAGTGTAATGTCGGGAGTCATTAGAGAGCGCCTTGATCACCTCTGCGGCCTGGGTTCCTACCAGATGTTGTGGGTATTAGACTAGTTGCCAAAACATTCCTCTGGTGTCCCCCCCCACCACCTCTAAAACTGTAACTTCTCATTGTCTCCTCCCAACAAGATTCTTCAGGCTTATGAGCTCAGTGCCTAGCCTGGGGGGCTTTCATGACACTGACCGTACGAGCATCACATAAAATACCATTAAAATTACTTTTAAAAAAGAGAATAAGACCACTTACAATGAAACTACTTTAAAAAGACTTAACCAAACATCAATACATGCGAGATATTATAGGTAACCTCCTCCACCCAACAAAGGCACCAAGTTAAGACTTGAACGAAAAAAGAAAAAGAAGCGAAATAATTGTTGTGGAGGTGATTTAAATTTATGATTTTGAACATTGAGAAATAAACAGTAAACTTAGTTAAGAGCCAGTTTAAAAAGATGTTTATTTTATGCTTAAAAATAGCAATGGATTGCGATTGTTGGATACCAGCATGCAACTTATTCCACAGTCCAGGGGCTGCACATAGAAAAGATCTACCCCCCTGACTTGATATTAATTTTTCCAGCGTTCCGTTCAAATGTTTGTTCTTCTCAGTGACGATGCCCCATTAGGAAACTCCGCTGACAGCTTATTTCCAACAATACATCTGTTGAGCGCTGTTTTTGAAAGTGCACAAATTTAAACTTCATAACTGATTGAGCTGAACATGCGCGCGTGACCACATACATTGTAGTTACCAGATCCCTTATTTCGCCACTTACTGTGAAAACCAATCAGACTTGACGATACATGTAGGTGGCGAAATTACTTGGACCTGGCATGTATATGTACAGTCACACACATTAAACATTATTTGTCACAGAAAACGAATACTGTACCATACGGAACACAAGTCACGTTTTCTCAATTCTAGGTCAAGGTGCAACGATTTCACTTTTGTGGTGCACGTTCCAAACTCAAGAAATAGTGCATTGAGGCGTGAAACGCCTGTTCCGTGGCAAACATACGACATGCCATTACATGTATTGCAGCACTGCAGTGGTTTTGGCAGGTCACAATGTTCCGAACTATGAATACATCTACAGTATGAGACCAAGTTCAGACTAATTGGGACATGCCCACGATGGCTGTGCAACTCCTGCAATGTCCTCTGATGGGCAGGAGGACAGACATGTGTACAGGTTCTATAATCATGACCCAGGAGAAAATTCTGGATCTCGCGGAAAAAAAAAATGCGATGATAATACAACAAAGCATGCCTGTCTTCTAGAAAGGCCATCTTCAAGGGCAATTTCAGTCATAGATTGTTGTCCAAAGAAATTTGAATAACAATGTGTTTCAATTTAAAGAACAGCACAAAACTTCATAAAAGGTGATTATGGTTAGACACAGGTTTTATTTTTACTTACATGTTTATTTATGACAACTTTAAAGGAAGGATTTAATCAGGGCTAAGCATAAGCCAAAAGGGATTACATTTATATATCATCATTTACCATTTTGGCACCAGTGAATGTTTCCCTACAAAGAATATTAAACTTCACAATTTCCCTGCAGAAATTTGAAAGAAAGAAATTGCTTCTAGGATAGCGACATTCAGTGGTGTAGTTGGGGGAAAGAGAGACCGAAGACAACAGGCTGGCAAATTTATACAAGCAAAACTGAAAAAGAGACCCCCCAAAAAAATTGGTTGGTGGAAATAAAAAGAACTGAATAATGCTTTCAATTAATGTTCCAAAAGTATCTTGAATCAATACTGCTTAACCAATAGCCTAAAGTTTGTTACCCAGCATAAAATATAGCTCAATGGGATGAAGTTGTAAGGGGAAAACAGAACCTTGGCTCCACAAGACACGTCAGTCAGTAAGAAATAGATAGAGCTTCACAATCGACTTCAAAATGCATGTGTATGTACAGGGGTCTTTCAGGCAATACACAGCCTATTATACAGCTGTTTGAGATATTGTTCTTGATTGGGTATTAGGATAATACTGATCACATGCAAATCATGTACCTCCAAGGTAAAGCCAACCTAAACAATTGCATATATACAAATAGTATCAGAGGTCAAAAACGTCTGAACTCAACCTCCAGTATGTCTCCTAATTCAGATTTACAGTCTGACAATGACCCAGTGTGTTGATTTCTGCATACAAATTGGGTTCACATATCCATGTGTGGACAAGCACTGTGTTCCTGATTTACACAAATGCAATGCAATTGTTCTGCACTCCTTCAAAATGCATCTTGGTGTTTCAATGAACCTTATTTTCAATTTTTCTGCCTCGCTTTTTTCAGAGGTATTCTGGTGCCTTTTTGATTTTACACTAATGAAAATTCAAATACATGTATTCATTAGCAAAACTGTGGTATCATTCCAGGGAGAAACCCCAATGTTGCCAAAACTGTGCGAATTTTTCAGATTTTTCCATCGTAAATTTTTTTTGGGGGGTGGTGATTCATTGCTTCGTAAATACATGGAAATACAGCAATGAGCAAGCATTTCTTGGAAAAGATTTCAAATGAGCAAAAACTGGATTCACAATTTCAACAGAACGGGTAACACATAAGCATTGTCACCCGTGAATGATGTCACAGCATTAATCCCCTAAGTTGTCCAGAAAGCATGGACAAATTAATATGTAGAAAAAAAACACTTTCAATAAACATCCAAAGGGTGTCAAGTAGTTTTCAGACACAGAGTTTGGTATTGCACAAAACAGTGCACCTAAGAAAATTCATAGCATGAACCCTTTAAAAAGTATTAAAGCCAATCTGACTTCAGGAAAGACAGCAAGCGCAGTGCACACAGAAACAAGGAGACGTGAGGTCAAGTCGCAAGTCTAAAGACACCAGTTTCATTGAGCTGCCTCATTCACAGTTCATTTGAATTTTACCCCCAGACAGGTTGAAATTTTATCAGGGGAGTCCTGCTGGATAACCCACTGTTCTCTGCCCACAATTATACCTTTCCAAGCTGTGATTCTAACAAAATGCCATTAATTGTTTGTCCCAGTTCATTTGGACCGCTTAGACTTGCAGGGCCTTGTGGAAGACGTGACTAACAACAATGATATTTCCCCTAGCGGACCAGCCTGTGCACTTGAGATCAGAAGAACAGGAAGTAACTTACAACCCTTTTTACAGATTTAATTACAATACATGATAAAAGGTCGAAAAGCTAACACGCAATAAAGCCATGCAAGACATTTCCTGATGAACAGTGGCATTCTCAAATGTATTCCCTAACAGTGGTACACCTAGGATTAGTCCCCATCGTGTGGAATTAGTCTCTAAAAAAGAGGTGCCAATTATTGTCTGGAGACGTTTTTGTAAGCTATGTAGGAAAATGTGAGCTACAGTGTAGGAATATTTTTGTAATGTTGGCTCTTTAAATTCTGAGAACAGCAAAAAGGGGCAAATTCTGGGGAGGGGGCAAGATGCCCCTCCCTCCTCCCTCACATTACATTTTCCACTGTTTCCTACCCATTACACCTTTCAAAGCTGGGATTCTTACAAAGATCATTTAATACATGTACATAATTTGCCATTACCCTTTCAGAGTTAGAAGATACTAGCAGATAACAACACCAGCAACCCTGTGAACTGATGACAATTCGGTTACAAAATGTACAATTTATTTCCTGCAGGAATGGCAGCCAGTAACTATGATAACACCTCACCCAAAGATTCAGTCTTTTGACAGGCCGAGAGCCAGTCACATGGCACATGCTGTTTTGCTATCTTGCTTTTCATGGCCAAAAGAACTGCACCCGTAGCAACCAAAGAACTATACACGTGACCAACGGCGTTATATTTGTGTGCAAGGGCATGTACTGGTGTGCACATTGCACCTGGGTTCAAGTATTTCATGAGGAGGTAGTTCAGAAAAACTGCAGGTCAATTTTCACCAAATTTCTTATTCAAACAGAAACACCTTGTAAATGTAGTTGGATTCAATTAATCAGTTGTCGCTGATTAATCAGTTTTGGTAGAAAGTTGCAAACAAATTCCATAAGCAGCTATCTGTATACAATCCCTGGACAAAATTTAAAATACCCAACTGGTTAAAACAAATGAAAAACACAGCCCATTTTCAAAAACTAACAAGACCATCAAGTTTGATGTCCATTTCATCTTTAAAGTATTTCTGGCAAACCAAGATCTCTGTAGAGAAAACTGATTCTTGCCGGGCAAAACTTTCTTCTCTGAAAACTCTTGGATGTGTCAAGTAGAACTTTAACAGACAACTCACAAAGAGGTCAACTGTACCCACTGACCTCTTGACCTTGTGGCAAGGGGGCAAAACTGTCTGATATTCCTGGGTCCCTGACGATGGATCCATGATCACGGTCCCTTGAGAGCCACAGTCTCTCTCACTCACAGATCCTCAAACTTATCAATGGGGTAGTGCTCCTTGTACTGCTCCACATGTCGCTTCACTTCCTCAGCTTGCCGGGTGAGCCTCTTGGAGGACTTATCAAAAACGTCTGTCAACATGTACCTCGGTGACGGCTTCTTGAGTTTTTCGGCCGCCTGGAAGTTCTGCATGATCTGTTATTTTTGGTTTTCAGTGACAAAGGAGAAAAACAAATCCAATCAACAGTGGCATATCGGCCAGGGGAGGCTGCATCACTTTCTACCTGTCATCAAAGGTACGAGGCAACATCAAATCCTTATGAAGTGGGGGAACTGTTACTGCTGAATTTAAGACGTGACTTGAATTGGTTTTGTTCCAGTAACTATCAAATTTGGAATATAAATGGCATGAATATGAAAGGCATCATCAGGTGAAAAAGTTACGGTTAATTTGAAGTGAGGGACACTCACTGTCATACGGATTCACCTCATGCAAACTTGGGCAATTAAAATAAGGGGTTTTGCATAGTCTTGCAAAAACTGGTCTTGTTCTCTGTGCACCAAAGACTGACTGAGGTTTGACTGCACCTGTCTTAATTTGCACGTACCATCAGCGAGGTGCCATCATGAGAGTTGGCCATGTGGCACCTTCTACAATTTCTAAAAAGTGTCCAGAGAGTGACCAAAGAAAACTGCAAGGCATCGCCTTTCAAGACGCTCAGCGTGTGTATGGAACAGATATAAATTGGCCAAAGAAAAGTTATACTCAAAGAGGAGATAATTTTTGTCTGGATTCTGAACTAACCTCCTTCTTAACCTCCGCCAGCCATGCCTTGTCTCGGTCCACATCCCACCAGTTCTTGCTAAGCATGTAGTTGTAGAGACGGCCAATTGGGTGGCCCTCTCTATCCCAGTATTTGACCTCATCCACTGACCGGTAGGCCGAGGAGTCATCACTGGTGCTGTGGTGACCAATTCTGGAACGCGAAGGGAAAATGCACATGCTTCAAATACAAGCAAAAACTCATACAAGATTCCCAATCGGCAAGTTCTCTTCAAGTGGTAACAGTTTGGACTGAGCAAAAGTGGTTGAAGCAGGTGTTGCTGACTTGAGTTACTGACTTGGACTGGGGTGACTTGCAATTTGACATGAATAAATTTGACTTGCTGACACTATCAACAGTGTTTGCCCTTAATTTTTTTTTTCAACTGGCCAGCAGGGCCAGCAGGACCAGCTGGCCTAGGTTTTAGCTGACCCACAGACATTTTAACTGGTCCTGATCAGATAGTCTGTGTTTACAAAAATCTGTTCACGGAGAAAAACTAAACTTCAGTAATAATAGTTTCATTTACAATAATTTAATTGGTAGTATATTTTAACCTTTTCCTCCCAGTGACTTAAGAGAGTTTTGAACCACATTCACCACTCCTATTCATGCTCACAATTGTTCATCTACTTTATAACCCAGAAATTACTCTCAAAATTTCTTATGACAAAAATCCTATTATATGCAGATTTTCTGACAAAGTATTTCTTAATTTAACAAAATCATTTTCTATAAAAGAATTCTGGTGAAGTTAAAAAGGAGGACTTGTTTTGTTTAAAGTTTGACACATCTTTTTCGACAGCACTAGAGCGAGTTCACCAACCACATCCCCCATACCACAAGTGACCAACCCATTATGTCACGTAAAAACCAATTATGCACATGTAGTTGAGTCCATTGCATGTGTGTGTTCGTGATCCAAAACTAGAAAAACTTGCAGACAAAATAGACCAAGCCTCAACTCTGGAGGCCCATTTCAGACACAGCTGAAACCAATCTACATGTACACATGTGCCGGCCGGGTTGCTGCTGCACATTTCGCCAGGCTGGGCTGACTAGCAGCCCGGACCGCCGCAGCACAGCATGTGCTGCAGCATTTTAAGATGATCATCCAACAAACGTTGGATGAAATACACGTACATTTATGTATTGCAAATGGAAGCCTACGGCATGCATGCTTCACACGGTATGTACGGCGCAGTGTGCCGGGTCCACAAGCTGGGCTGGTCTGGCCGTATGAGGCATGCAGACGATCATGTGCTGGAAGGCCATACCACGAAAAAAAAGTGAATTTGAGGTCAAAAACTAAGTTGATGATGTAATACATTTCAAGCCTTCGATAACAGAGCTCCATTCTTTATAAACAATCACCATGGTGGTTTGCATGGGACACTGGATCTGTTCAATGCAACTGTTCAGCTGGCCAGCCGGGCCATTTGAGGATGTTTCTACGCCGGGCCCCACATGATATCAACTGTGGTACAAATCTTGACTTTCTGTCTGCCCTGAGTTGAAGTGCACCTTCATCAGCAGAGATGAGACAAACAGGGCGGTGCACACTGCCTGGTTGACACACAAAGACCATAACAGTGTCCTCTCTTCTTCCCACTTTGAGCACGTGACCAAAACCGGACATGTCTGTAGTAGCACTTTATTAACCACTTGCTGTCGGGTGGCTTGAAAAATGCAGTGCATATAATCGGGACTTTTTCAAGATTTTCATTTTTCAAAATTCTTCAAAATTTCATCATTTCAATTAATGGACGTTTACACCCATATAAATTACTGTCTGGTCGCTACTCTAGTCTGACAGACACATCTATTGATGCCTGAGTATTTCAGCCAGGCCTGCAGCCTTGTAAAAAGAGCCCAGATTGTGTGCTGTTATGTAATGTTATGTAATTTTCTTTTGTTCACAAACCAGGCACAGTGCGCTGCTGACCTTTTTTCAATAGGGGCCAGATTAGCATGCAGCGGTGCTGTGTGGCTCATCCCTGCAGTGGTGGAACGCTTTTGTCCCCGGTGGTAATCCGCTCATGCTAAATGCCCAAAACCGTGGTATACTGTTTCAAAACAAGGCTGGATTATCTCCACTATTGAGAGTGAAAAAATATCGGTAATGCCCAGCAGCCTGGTCTTTTGTTTCGAGTACGGTCTTTTGTTACAAGGCCCGGTTTCCTTTGTCCGATTTCGGACACCCCGGCCACTCGTATAAAGAATACGTGTCCGGTACCGGAAACCCCGGCGGCAAGTGGTTAATAACCACTTTAAATATTTGCCAGTGTATCAGGGTAAATGAGGCAGACAAATTTGAGCTGTCTTTGCAAACTCCTCAGACAACGCCAAGAAAGGATTTCTCAGAAAGTGTACAAGTACCACTTCAATTATGGTTTTTAGACAAACGTGAAAAACTGACTCAGAATTTACGACTTGGCTATGATTTAACCTGACAAAAATGACTTGTGGCGTGACTACTGGAAAATTACTTGAGACTTGACTTGTAGAAAACTGATTTGAGTTGGAGCAGTGGTTGAGGTACAAGCGGGTTTTGTAAGGGACAAAAACCCAGGCCATTTGCATGGATGCTACGAGACCAATTTCAACAGGCTGTGGCCATAAAAACTTATGTTGAACCATGATGGGCTTTAATGTAGGAAGAAAAGACTTCCCCAGAAAATGTGCATGATTCAAAAGATTGTAGATAGCACAATGGTGGGAATGGGACAGGTGTGGCAGTAAGAGAAGGGCGGTGACCATCATCTGAAAACCAGTAGACAGGAATGGGCACCAATTGACAGCAGGTGGTACTGTCTCCCAGCTGCTCGGACAATATGGATGATTTATAATACAGAGCACCACCAAGAGGTTGGCTGGGTATGATCACTTGTCACAGTGCATTGTGGGAAATGTCAACATATTCTATTTGCCTGCAGACAACTTGAATTATTCCCAATGTTTGTCAGGAAAAAAATGTGTCAGTAGCAGTTTTAAAGAATCCTTTCTTCTTTCTATTGCATAGAATGTCCCAATCTATCAACAATATCCCCAAGTTGTCTTCTGACATCCGATGAAATGCAAGTTGCACTAAGGTGGCCATGCTTTTGTCCCTGAAACTTGGAAAGTAACACTTCCGTAACAACTTTTTTGGTAGGGCACTGTATTGTGAATCGTCCTATTCTACCAACAAATATAATAAGGGAGGCTTCACCCTTGGTAACCTTCCAGGATGCTGGTTAACAACTGAAGCGTGTTTAAAACCCCAAAAGCCCTATTTTTGGAACAGGTGAGAGGTGCTCACCTGTATGTCATTGCCTCTATCAGGACCGGCTTGCTCTCGGTGACTGCTATCTGTCGTGCAGCTTTTGTGGCGTTATAGACAGCAAAGACATCGTTGCCATCAACTCGAATACTGGTGATGCCATAGGCTGGACCACGGCAAGCTGTTAGGATTGAGGTACAGCACCATTAAGCAAATGAACCATTTATAACACCCTGGATGTAACTATTTTCAAAGGTAGTGCACATTTCAGATGACAGAGATGACAGCGAAGGAACAGCATCTTTTAAAGCATCAATATTTTAAAATTGATCTTAAATTTGACCAACCCATGATTCCAATCACCAGTGAATGGTTAACGCCAACAAAGTTTTGGGGACATCAGAATATTAAATCTTCCTCACACAAACGAAAAACATAAAAGGTCTTCTTTTCAGGTTTATTTAGTTAACACGAATAACAAGTGAAATAAATTCCTCTCTGTTTTATATTTACTCTAATCTATGAATTTTCTATAAAAACAAGTGTCAGTTTGAAACCCATTTTTCAATCTCAAATACCAACATCGGTGCATGCATGAAACTATCGGTTACACCACCAACTACTACAGCAAGTGCCCTTTACTAAAAGTTCAAGTTCCCCTTACCAATTCCATCGCCTCTGTACTGCTCTGACGTTGGCGTTGATATCGCATATCCATTGTTGCGGCTGCACAGAATTGTGAGAAGAATCCATACTTTATTTTTCTTTTATCCAGAATCACTTCATCCCTGCTTGCCCCCTTGTACCCAGGAGTACAATAGGCCTAGGTGGTGGTGGCGTCACACTTTGTTTACATGTGCACTTTCCTACGGAGCCAGTGGGTAGCCTGAGCACTGGCACAGGAAAGCACACATGTAAACAGTGTGGCGGCATCAGTACAGAGGTCCATTCAGTACCTGCATTAGTAACCTGGGAAGGACTGGTATCCCATCCGGTGGGGAATAGAAATACATGTATTCCTAGTTGTTTCATGCCAAGAAGAAAGTAAACCGGGGATGAACACCATCCTGATAAGCCAGATTTGGGTTGGGACAGACCTGCTTTTTCAAGAATGCACATGGTCTTCAAGCGTACATGTAGTGTCTTTGAGCAGGATTATGTTGCAGCAATCACTTGTACATGTAGATCAGACTGCATAATTTATAACAATGAGTTAGCCTAACCCAAGTCTGTGGTACAGACATTAAACAAGTCAGATTTTGCAATTGCTCACATATATTAAAAACACAGCCTAAAATTGGTCTCCTTCGACAAACAGTTCAAATATGATATATAGTGTGTGTGGGTGTGTGAAAAGATGATGGTACTTTCCAATTCAGTGATACTTCATCTCTGGCGACTTGCAATAATTCCTGGTTGGAGCATGAGAAGAATCTAGCTTTTTTATATCCGATAAAGTTTGATTGTGGGTGGACAAAAGAACAATTGTTCAGTTTATCTTGTCAGTTGACTGGTGGTGCGAATAGAGGACTATTTTTTAAAATCCTTTCGGTAGCAATAGCATGCTTTCGTTCCTTCGTATGGGACTCATTAGTTGAATTATGGGTGATTCCAGAGACAGAATCGTACGTATTGGTTCGAGATTTAGTTTGTGACCCAAGAGCAGGCATATTTTGGGTTGTTATAGGGCAGCCATTTTATTCTATTTCGGTTTTTTCTTCAAGTAGGGAGAGCAGTATATTTAGTGTTTCATCTTGTTCTTCTGGACGTTTGTAGAAGCCCGGGGTCAGTGGAGATCGAGTTGGGCTCTGTTATGTTTTGCGGTAGTTTAACTTTCACTAGTTTTTCTTTCTTTTTTTTTTTAAAGCAACGAATGGAGTTTCCGGAAAGATTTCCAAGAGTAGTGCATTTCTTTAAATGAGGTGCCAATATCTGCTTATTGCTTGATGTAGATCACGGTGGTTAATGGTTGGGTTGTAGGTGGTAACAAAGACTTGTTTCTTTTTGTTTTGTCCTTTGTATTGTTTATTAGCCTTGGTCGTTCGGCACGTGATACTTTGGATGTCACTGGTTCGATCTCTGTTGGTATGTACCCTCCAGTGAGTAGTTTCTCCGAAAATGATTTGACTTTGTGTTGAAAATCCTCCTCGTTGGTTGTGTTCCTAGCATGTCGGAGGGTTTCCCCGTATATCAATGCTCGGAAAATGTGAGGTGCGTGGGAGGAAGTTTTACTGCTACCAAGAGGATTTGAAAAAATAGTCCTCTACCCGCATCACCAGTCAACTGACAAGTAAACTGAACAATTGTTCATGTTCTTATATTCGCCCACAATCAAACCTTTATCGGACATCAAAAGGCCAGATTCTTTTTATTCTCGAACCAGGAGTTACCGATATTGCAAGTCACTAGAGATAAAGTGTCACTGAATAGCAAAGTACCATCATCTTTTCGCACAGCACTATACATAACGAAATGCATTTACCAGAAAAATATACAAGGTGCGTCTAAGGTGGCGGCAAAGTTCAGCGCTGCATGGGCGTCACCCTCACTGGCTGCTCCATCACCAAAATAGCAGACGGTACAGATGTCAAGCCCCGCCCGCTTCAGGGCAAACGCAGCACCAGCAGCTAGAACAAAAGCCACACACATCATAATTCTTCATTTAATAAGTCTCCTAACCCTAACACTCCTAAATCCTCCAATTTCAATACGATTTTACATACACCCTAGGGGGTTAGGGCTAATGGTCATTTTTTCATAACTAGAAGTGTTGTTCAGTCAATTGTGAGATTGTCGCAATTCAGCCAGTCTAAGGTCTCACACTATGCCAGTGAAATGTGACAATGGCCTTCCTAAGTGACAAACTTTTGGGATGGACTTGACTTCCATTCTGCAAGTAACAACAATTGTTTCAAATACCACTTCAAAGTAACATATCTTCAGAATACTATATCTAATGTACTCTGTTGACAGCCTGCAAAACATTTGATCAGGCTCTGGTTGGCACAATCTGCTCCCAGCAGTACTCACTGCATAGGCGGGCCATGAGGTATGCAAGTATATGCGCGCTTGACGCGGAGCATGCTGAGTATGTGTAACTAATTTATTCCGGCATGTATGGTCTTTGCGTACAAGCTCAACGCGTGCAAGAACCCACATGTAACCACCTGTCTTTCTGTCAACGATTAGGGTGCACTTCAGCTACAGGCGTATAATTTGGCCATTACTGGGGGCTGTCGCGGTGTACAGTACTCTTGTGCTCTGATTAGTCTCAGTAATGACAAAGAGATAGGCATCTTGTGCACAGCCTGTTTGTATGGGTTCATACACATTCATGAATGCGTGTTTCCCTTGCATACTCCATGCCACAACTGTGCATATATTAGGGCTGTGCTGACTATACAAATGTTCAATCGATTATCGAATAGTATTTTCCAAATTTTAATATTTGAATGCAAAAATTCATGGAGAGGGATGATTTTTTTTATTTAAATGAGAAAAATCGCACTATGGAAGCATGTTTCAAGCAGATTCAACGAACAGCTACAGACTGTGATTCAAAAGTAAATTATTCTTTAAAAAATTAAAAAGGAATAGAAATTTTCAACACGGCAAGAAGTATTGTTCATCTGTTAAATCTCGCTAAATCATGGCTGGAAATATTTCTAGAATTGAGAAGCTATTATAGTGATTATAAGGTACAATTGTGTGCCTTCTTGCGACTGATTTTGTTCATCAACAATCTGCTGGGCTGTACGACCGAATATTTGGATATTCGATAGAATTGAAGGTTGAATATTCAAATAGTGAAGTATTCGAATTGACTCAGCCTTAGCACAAGAGGTGCTTTAGCCAAAGGGATGTTGTTACTGTAACAAACCATCCTTTTCTTTTCTGCTAATCTCAAAACCAAGATTGAAAGTTGAAAAATGAAAACACATTTTCACAACAAAGTTATTTAAGAAAAAGTTTCAAGAAAAAAATTTAAATCCAAATTTCAACAGTATTCTGGAACAGATTTGATGATCTGGTATTTCACCGTTAGCCGTTGGCTACAAAGGATACCTACCATGGGGCATCTGCGTGGCAAGAGGGGAGGATATGGCCATGAAGCCATGCTCCTTGGATCCATAATGCACGGGCATCTGTCTCCCTTTGCCAGTATCATCCTTGTTACCATAGCACTGATTCATCATTTTCTCCATGGGGAAACCTCGCCAGAGCAATACGCCTACACACAAGGAATTTAACAGGGGAAAGTACGATACCAAATAAAGCTTACTGGAAACAGGCATTAAGCACTTGCCTCCGGGGTTTCTGGTAACAGACACATATTTTTATACGAATGGCCAGGGTGTCAGAAATCGGACAAAGGGAATTGGGCCTTGTAACAAAAGACTGTACTGGTGACAAAAGACCACGCTGTTGCACATTACCAACATTTTTTCACTCTCAATAGTGGAGATAATCCAGCCTTGTTTTGAAACAGTATGCCACAGTTTTGGGGATTTAGTGCAAGTGGATTACCACTTGGGACAAAAGTACTCCACCATCATCATGGCCATGAGCCACACAGTATTGATGCACGCTAATCTGGCCCCTATTGAAAACAGGTCAGCAGCACACTGTGCCAGTTTTGTGAACAAAAGAAAATTATGTAACACTGCAAAATCTGGGTTCTTTTTACTAGGCGGCAGGCCTGGCTGAAACAGTCCAGCGTCAATAGATGTTGTCTGTCAGATAAGTGTAGAAACCAAGCAGTCCTTCGTGTGGGTGTAAGTCTCCAGTAAATGAAGATAGGAATTTTTAAAGAATTTTGAAAACAGAAAAAAAGGATAATTATCCCACCCCAGCATCATCATAACTGATAACTGCCACCGGCGTGAAGTGGCTAATACGCATGTATATTGATGTTAGAAGGGGAAAGTAACATTTTGCCTAATCACATAGCATTCTGGCATTCATCTATAAGTACAAAATCTGAATAATTGTTTCAGTTTGAATGTACCCAACAAAGTGGACAAACATTTTTCACAGGCATCCAAATCCCTCCAAGTTTTCCTCAGATACCCAACTGAATTCAACGGCATGCAAAGCAAGGACAAGCCATGTTCTCATGGACTTTCTTTTCTGTTCCCTTGTAGAACCTTACTGCAACTCCCTGTTAATTCCTTTGGGTGAAACCTCTGCGCGTTCCTACTTGGACTTTTTTTAATTGTCCATGTGACTGGCTAATGTGCTACAGCATAGCCGCCTGAAGTGTATCTTCAGTCAGATACCATGTTGCTCATGCAGTTACATACAAGCTGATAGTTTCCTTCATTTCTTCCACACTACCAAAACTGGCTTTACTGGCACAAAACCTGTCATATTTCCAACCATCTGGATTAAATCTTCCACACTATTCGTCAGGCAGAAGACAAAAACTGCAACAAAAATTAGCCTTTTGGGCACGTGTGTATTGGTGCAGTGCACACAAAGGGGTCAGGGAACCATTCTTCACATGATGAAGTATTTTACACGGCACTCACAAAAGTGTGACGGTGTGGCACTGTTTGCGTTGGTTCAATCAGGGGCCCTCTAATACTACTTTCCACAGACAGTTTCTGCTACCACTTCAACCCCCAAATCTGCTGGGAACTGTGATGTGAAACCTATTGCTAGAGTTATGTCAATTTTCTGTGAATTCCAATTTGACTTAGTTTGGTAATTCTTTTTGCACTTTAAACCCAAAAATCTAATGGGAACATGGCACTTGTAAGTCTACAGAATGCATCAGCATTCAACACTAAGAACAAAAGTGGCCAAATTTGTTGATCACGCCGCTTTGGTCCAAAGGATGCTTGCGGTTGGAGAGTATTGCTTTCTGATGTAACCTCTGACCTTACCTCCTTCTCTGTACTGGCCATATATTATGTCTCTGTCATCCAGTGCTGCTGCACTGCCCACATGTGTGCCTTCCTCTCCATAGGCTGTCATGTAGAAGGAAATTCTCCCCTGCTCGAAACAAGCAAAGAACAAAATGCTGACATCAGTTCATTACGCTTTATGAGCTACAATCTGATTGGTCTGATTTTGAAAGACTTTCCTTCAAAAACTGTTACAACATGTCAATTCAAGCTCTCTGCTCTCTTGTTACCAAGCTTTTTAATAGACTCGAGCAAACACAGAAACACTTTGGAAGCAATCCCCACAGCAAACTGCACTTGCCCTGAATAAACCCTTTTGATGTCTCCACAGCATTCTGGGTAACAAGTGGAGAACAAGAAGTTTAACATCAATGATACTTGACACTGTCCTAATTGGCCTGCTTCATACTTCGGCCATTTTGAATCAAAAGTGAGGCAATTGATCCCTGTAAACCTTTTCTATGAACTAATATCAAGTGTACATGTAGGAACAAAAGATGATTCAATAGCCCTGAGTAAATGACAGTTTGCCTTTCTGGTGCTCAGATGGGTAGTTCCACATTATGGGCAAAACAGCATGTCACCTAGTTTGCCAAAATGGAGTATATGATTGTCAAACTGAGTCTATGTCACTTATTCTGGAAAATAGTAAGGCATCTGTCCATTTGAGAGAGTTCAACAAATACAGTGACTTCAGGGAACCTGATCCAATATGGCCATCTTGTGAATATGGCTCAATTCCTAAACTTGTCATAGCATGCACATGTATCCTTAAATGGACAGGGTATCTTTTCAGGGTATGAGAAACATAGGCATATCCACTTCAAAAGCTCTTAAAACAGGGACAGAAAGAGTTCCATGCACAAATGCCACTTGATACTTTGTGGATTTACACTTTGAGACTTTGTAAAAACAAATTCTTTGTAAACAACTCGATATTTTCCCCCTAAATTGAACTTTTCTGGTCATGCTTTTGCTTTCTGATAGTCAACAGGTCACTGTCGTGAATAATTACTGGCATCTGCTTATGGAACTCTTTCCTCAGGGACAAAGTCTAAGAAAATTTTATTTGGGGTAACGCAGCATCAGCCACAAATTCCAAGTGTAGGCATGGAACTGAAAGAACCAATCAGAATTGCCAAACGTACCAATCACAACCAATCACACTTGTTCTACTGCATTTCTCTACTTTAAGTACATGAGAATTGAGGACATCAGTGAACAAAACCATTTAATGCCTCACAAATGACTGAAAATAAACTTTACAAACCATTTGACAAATGCACACCGCTTCTCAAGAAAAGTTGGGTAGTGGATACATGTACTTCAGGGTTTTGATGAGGACAATACCCACCTGACGCTGTGACTCGTACATGATTTTGTCCATGGCATTGAGGGTCGTCATGTTCTTGTACATCTTCTCCACAACCGCCTGGTCAAGGCCCGGGTCCTGGCTGGGCTCAATGATCTTGCCCATCTTGTTCATCACCCGGTAGACTGGAATGGGCTCATAGACGTCCCTTCCCAGGAACCTGAGCTGCTCTGTGTAGGTGGAGCTGGCTCCGGGGAAAAGGGGCTTGTCCTCGCCTACTTCAGGGAACTCTTGGCAGACATTGTGCTGAGCAAGGATTAGGGATGTTAACATTCACTACTGTTAAATGATTACAAATCACTTTGAACTTCACCAACATGCCAAATATGAAAGTTAATTAGTGAGTAATAACCCATGTAGACAATACATGTTTGACAAATATGACAAATAGGCTGGTGCTAGGCTTACATTATCATTGCGATATGTATACTTGGGGTGGGAATCAGACCTAAAAAAATTTCGGATCTTCCCCTCTCAGAAATCCTTAAAACAAATTAGTAAAAGAAAACAAATCAGATCCAAAGAAAACTCAGACTTCAGGCCTACTTCCCTTATTCAAAAACTCATCGAGACCAACGAATTAGGGAAAAAAATGAAATCATCAAATAAAATAAAAGTGCAGGAAAGAGTTCCACAAATAGACAAGACTTCTTTTCCCTTAAAATGTTATAACAGCCATTAGAATGTGATAACATGTCAGTGAAATTTAGCTGGGAAAATTCCCAAACATTTACTTAGAAAGCACTTGAGGTTTTTTTCAGGCAAGTCTTATAGGTTTGTGCACAGAGGCATCAGGTGTTGCCTGTACGTGGAACTCTCTCCAAAGTTTGTTCCAATTTGAATAGACCTACATCCTCTACTCTATGGTTTCTACATGTGAGCTCTATCCATTGTGCCAAAGCAGCTCGCAGGCCTGTGATTTTTTGTATTCACAGGCAAACATGCTGCATGCATGGTCATCAAACATATAAACATTAAACATCTAAACTGCTGCCAAAGTTTTGGAAGAGCCCATTAGTACATGTAGTATCTTATCGCTCAGTCTGTGCATTACATGTGTCTCGACATGGAACAGCCGTCGAGAAGATTAGGGGTCAAGTGACGTAAAGTTCAACGACCTTATTTTAAAATGGTGACTGTGAGAGCGAGCCAGTTAGATTGAATGGATAAAGGCAAAACGACTGAAAAATAACTGAATAACGTGAGTGAAATCATTCAATAAATGGTTTTTAGAAAGCGGAAAGGTCAAGGATCATGTTCATATGCAAAAGAAATTGCGTCCACGCCAAAAATGTTCAGTACGCCGACACGAAATTGCGTATACGGATGTGTGGCTAAGGATGGGTCGGGAGTGAGAGTCTGTGACACACGAGTGGGGCTAGGATAGCCCCACACATAGGGCTGTAGTGGCTCTCTTTTACAATCTGTCTCTTATCTGTGTAGTGGCGAAAGATAAGTTTTAAGAGACAGATTGTAAAAGAGAGCCACTACAGCCCTACGTGGGAGCTCGCCTAACGTTAGGCATGCTTTGCTAGGCCGTGATGTAGGCTACAGGCAATTCCTCAACATCATTAATACAACTACTAACTAGCCTAGGCCCTACCGATAATGATAACGATCTATGAAATGATGACGGTGTTGGATTTCGATTGAAGTTGCGGAGAAGCTTCAAAATCCGCCGATAAGTTGTGGGTCGTAGTGATGCCATCTTGGTCTTGTAGCAGTTGTGCTGTACAGGCTCGGCAACACAACAGGACACGTACACAGGACAGGGCCGGTCATCACCTCCTGCCTGACATGCGGGTCTAATAATTGATAATCTACGCAGCGCAGACGTAGCTTGTGTACGTGCGCATGTGCCCAGACTTCTCCAACAGCTTAAAGCATGCATGGCTTTACGGTTTGCCAACGGTTTCTGTCTAAATGATCCCCCAATCTCCCGTCAGTGGAGCCATTAGCAAAATTTAGTCTTCGTTTTAGCAGTGGCTTTATCTCGGAAGCAAACAAGAAGTACTCCAGTTTTATCTCCTAATGATGGGGTTTGATGTTCTGAAGCGTAAAATGGAGCACTTTTAGCTGGAAGATTTTTGACTTGAGACTTTTGTTAAAACTCGAGTCAGTGGCGTAACTACGCAGGTACGTGCTCAGTCCCCTCCCCCAGCGCGTGCCTGTACCTCCCCCCCCGAACATTTGAAATTGCTGTTGAGGTTATGCAGCCTAGTTTCATTTCATTTCGTTCATTATTTCTCAGGTATATTTACAATAAACAACACAAAGGGAAACAGAACCACAACAAAAGAAGAAATACAGGGACAAAAGAGTTTGGCCTTATAACAAAAGACCGTGATCAGCACAAAAGGCATTTCGAGCGAGCGGATTACCACCGGGGACAAAAGCACTCCACTACCACAGTGATGAGCGACACTGCGCGATGAAAAGAGGTCAGCCGTGCATGGTGCCGGTTTCGGGAACGAAAGAATCTTTCGTAACACCGCACAATCTGGGCTCTTTTCCAAGGCTGCAGACCTGACTGAAATATTCAGGAGTCAATGAATTTTACCTGTCAGCTTTAGAGTAGTGCCCAAAGAGTCCTTCATTTTGGTATATTTTTAGTAAGCCCAGCTATGTCCTCCCCCATCGGATTTAGCGACCATCTTACGGTGTACCCTAAGCAATCCATCAGAAAGCCCAACTCTTTACACTCACGGGAGTCGCGTTCGCCCAATGAGAGATTCT
>NW_019091767.1:32380-44940 GCF_001949145.1 Acanthaster planci | reverse complement strand
CAGAATCAATCGAGCATTTTCAAAATTCGCTACAATACGCAAAAACGCCTTTAGATTTTGTGGTCAGACCGGGGTTATATCTGATACCCTCTGACATGGACTTACGCATCGGCACTTTTGAGGGATATAACAACAATTTACAAGTCGCGACTGCGGATATGCAGACTGGTTACGTACCGGGTTTAAATATGGAGCCTGAGGTTAAAGACGATTTTGCAGAAGAACCAAAGCAAATCGAAGCGAGCCCTGCCAGACCAAAGCAACCAGAGGGAGCAACGAGCATCGCTCCGGCTCCCCCTTCTAAATCGCTCGACATACACAACGAAGAGAAACTATCATTAACCGTCGAAGCCATTGCCGTGGGTGTCATCGGTTTTACGTTATACAAGGTTTTAACTTGAACGGTTTGAACTAAGACATTAAAAAATTCCGCCCCAAATTTGAGATGGAATTTTTATTTTTTTAAATTTGTTTGCCCTATTTACCCATTCTTTTGCACGTACGTTAAAAGCAAAACACCCAAGCCTACAAACAAGGTCCACAGATGCTCTGCCACCCATCCGACCGCTTTACTCGCCACGTTGAAAATCAAACTCAAAATGCTACCTATGACCCCAGGCAAAGCGCCCAAAGCTTTCAACCCCAGTTTCTTTAACACGTTTGCCAGGTTCCACAGTTGACGTTTGATCCAATCGGTAAGTCCACCTTTGGAAGGAGGTGTCGGTTCAGGCGTTACACTAGGAGTTCCGACACCCCTGACGCTAGCTACGACGCTACTAACGATGGTCTAGTGATCTATATCGGCGCGCATATCACCCAGCATCTGCTGAATCTCCGTTTGATCGGTTTGAATCTCGATTAATTTATCTTTAATTTCGTTATCCATATTTAATTTAACCTTATTTTAAAAATGGCTAGTGTTTTAATGATGGTGGGAGGAGCGATAGTAAACGCCTTGGCTTTCACGGGCTCAAATTTTTTATTTAGCAGTTTATCAAAAAGTAAAGTCGACGTAGAACGAAAGCGTCACGACCTCGCGTTGGAGCAATTGGCACGAGCGAAAGAAGAATGGGAACAAAACCGCGTACACATGTTAGACTTTTTAAACGAACGAATGCGACAAGAACGCGCGAGTCAGCAGACATTTATAAACGTGGACGAAGCGTTGCGGGCTTATTCGGAATTGACCGGTAGGAATATTACGCCGTTACCGCCAGAGCCTATTTTCCGATTTTTACGAGCCTTCCGAGGATCAAAAGATTCGCGAGTTTGTTTGGGTATATATCCGGGACGGCCTTGGTGGGGTTGTTAGCTTATCGATTTGCGTAACTTATTTTAAAATGGAGAGAGAATTTTCAAAGTTGTTTTACAGCCCACAGGGTTACTGGCGAGGAGAAAGCGCGGTCGATCATCTACACGAAACGACCGGTGCGGACAAATTAGCCATCAGAAACTGGCTAAAAAAGCAGGCCGTTTGGCAAATATATTTACCAAAACCAAATTACGTACCCAGACCTACAATGTTGCAATTAGAATCGGTCGAACCTAATTACGCGCGTCAAATGGACGTACTTTATCTACCCTGGGACCGCGTTAAAAGAAAAACGTTTAAGTACGCTTTGACCGTGGTAGACGTGGGTTCCCGGTATAAAGAAGCAGAACCGTTGACCAGTAAAACCGCCGAACAAGTGAGCGAGGCAATAAAGAAAATTTACGAGCGATCACCTCTGACCTGGCCAAAATTCGTGATGATAGACTCGGGATCTGAATTCAAAGGCGACTTCAAACGGTTAATGGTTAAACACGGGGTACAAATTCAGGTGGGTGAACCTGGGGTACACAGATCTCAAGGAATCGTAGAAAGGTTTAACCGCACTTTAGCCGAGCGTTTATTCGGCCACCAATACGCTCAAGAAATGATAAACGTGGGTGAGCGTAACGTGGAATGGGTGGAGCGTTTGCCTCAAGTTATAAAATCGGTAAACGAGGAAAAAACGCGGTTAATAGATGCCGTTCCTGCAGAAGCCGTCAAATTAGCGACCAGAGTGAAACAAGCACCGAGTGCACCTCCAAAAACGAGCAAGCAAGAACTTCCTCCAGACGCGGTCGTTAGGTATTTATATTATCCGGGCGAGCAAGAGGGAGGTACCGTCAGAAGGGCAACAGATCCGGTCTGGTCCGTGGACGTCTATCAAATTGAAAAGCGCACGAGTCAATTTAAACGAGTGAAAGGCAAGAGGGTCAAAACGGGTCCCACTTTGTACTATTTATTAAACGGACCAAATAGGAGTTTTGTCAAAGAGGAACTTCAGGTAGTACCCGAAGACACCGAATTACCGCCGGATTAGCTTATGCCCGTAAGCCAACGTATCGATTCTATTTGATAATATGTAGCGCTTTGTGTCCAACGGTGACAGACTAAGTTTATTTTGTGAAATGGTGAACATCCAATGTTTATCCGATCTAAATAATTGTTGTTTATTGAAATAATGCGTTTGGTCAAATAAGCAGCTTTTATACATCTAGTGGGTTAACCGTTTCTCGGATACTACTTTGGAGACCCCTTTCGCCTTCTTTAAATTGTGATCGGTAGTTAAGATCGAATACATTTTTGGCCTGATGCAAACGGCTTCTAAAATTGTTTTGCCACCAAATTCGTCTTTCATTTTGCCTATGACTTTTTTATTTTTGGTGCTGTAAAGCGGATGATCGGGCGGGTAATTACTAAAGTCAAACAAATTGCGCTTTTCGTTTAGGTAGTCGACCAAGGAATGTGAGCTTCGCTCGATTTGAACTAATAGAGAATCAGTGTCCGTGTAAAGTAAGCGTACCCCCAACCAAAATTTGCTTTCAGCTCGTTGTAATAAAAATCGTACATCAACGTTTTTGAGATATTGAGAATACTTACACCGCAATAGATTGGCTTATTTAATTTTGTTTTGGTTCGGTACATCTCCACAAACGAAAGGGAACAATCCTCAAATGGTACCGTCGATTTGTAATTCGGTTTATAAGTTAATTTTCTGTACTTGTCGGAATCTTGGGCATCCCTCAATAAATGACCGTCAACACGAAGCCTGACATTTTCCATCGTCTTGCCAAAGACCGAGTTGTTCATCAATTTGAAAAAGTCTTTCTCAAAATCATTTTTTGCTTTCTTGCGTAATTCGGTATTTTTGTCAATATAGCTTCTCATCCAAGGCCATTGTTTAAACGACATCACGCGGTGAACTTGTTTTAAGCAAAGCCCGAGTTCGAGATATTTTTTGCAATGTACGATGATGAACCACATATTTTTCTTTAGTGTTGAGAGTGCATACGAGTTTATCGACCGAGTTTGGCGGCTCACCTTGGCCAATTAAATTTAACTGATAGCCCGAAAACCATCCCTTTGATACAGCCATATTTTCAGGCGCTAGTGGAAAATCATTGTGGGCGTTGTGTAGGTGTTCGGGGTACTCTAAAGTGACTTCAAATATATAGCCTATGTCCGACTTGGGTGATATCCGAGCGATATTTTCTTTCGTAAATTTGCCTAAGTCTTTGGCCCACTTAAATTTCCCGACCGGTAAAAACTGAGACATAGCTCAACCATATAGATTATTTGCATCTAGGTACAAAATGTGTGACTCTGGCTCGTTGGGGTCATAGTCAGGTAGCTCCGGAGCGTTGGCTTTCGCATACCGCTTGGCTCCTACAGAAGAAATCCCACCTCTTTTTGCCTTTTCAAAGAACAAATGCTTATCAATGTCGGTTGGTAGTTCCAGTTGGATGTCAGAGTGTTTTAAGAGGGCATCCCACGACAGGCCTGGCGCCGTATAATAGTTGGCCGGGTCAAGGCCGTAGTTCTTCTTGCATACCTTCCGGAAGTTTTCAAATACACCTGCGAGCAATAACACGTCCGTTTCCACATATAGGTCGTGGTAATCTCCCAAGTTTTTACAGCCAAATGTTTCCCATACTGTTTTCGCACGAGTATATTCTTGCTCGGTTATCCCTCCCTGCTTCAGAGAGCTATAAAAAGCGTCTACTGGCGGGAGGGTTGTTTCTTTAAATCTGTCAAATGAGTCCATATATTCGTAAGGGTAAATTCCTTTTTCCAACAATAAATCTGTATTATTTGGAAACCTTTCACAAAGTAAGTTAAAATCATCGGGCGAACAATTTTTAACCAACCGATCTAGCGAAGCCGCCATGAAATGAAAAGAGTCGAGAAACTTAAGTTGACCAAAAGAAAACGATATATAATTTTTGGTGTTTTTAGCTATCAACTTGATTGATCCCCCGTTAAATTTGTGAGCGCCTTGCATGATTAGATGTGCGTCATATTTCTCTAGATTGTGCAAAATCACCGGGACGGTCGTTTGATTGGTCACTATTCTTAACTTGAGATTACACCTAGCGTGCGCTGGGCCCCGATATTTTCCCGTCACGTGGCAATGATCGCGAACTTTTCTAAAATTATTGATGGGCTTTTTACAATCCAAACATACCCATTCTTTGAACTCTTTATCTTTGCCTTCAACTTTAACTATACGACAAAACTTGATTTTTTCTTCTTTTGTCTCTGGTGTTTTTGGAATATCACATTGACAGTGAGATTCATCCGCGCGCTTCGCTCGATCTATCAACTTTTTGCAGATCCAACATCTATGACAATTTTCATAGATTTTTTGTAATTGATCGTTCCAAATCAATTTCGCTTTATTTTTAAACGTTTCGTTGATCTTCTTTGTTTCCTGAGAAAGTGACCCTACAAAATTAACGGCCGCGTCTTGGCCTCTGAATGTTTTTCGGCAAGTGCAAACTCCATCGCATCTGACGACCGCATATGAGTATCCACAAGGTATATGTTTTTGAGTTTTCACCGTGTTTGTATCGGTCGGCGGTAACCTTTCTAAAACCGACTCAAAATCAGCGTAAATTACAAAAGGTGCATCTTGCTTATTTTTGTAATTTTCAAACTTGAGTATATTCTCGCCTTTGACCAGCATTTCAACTTTACATGTAGGAACGTTTAAGCCTTGGCAATCTTCTTTGTGTCTGGTTAACTTTTCTTCCGTTTGGAAATGCGACATGCAATTGAAACACCAGTGTTTTTGGCCGTTGTGTTTATTGATGTCACCCGTCAACCGAGAAAAGTTTTTAACTCAACAGTAGTGATTTTCGCCACCTTTGTTAAATAAAAGTAAATTGATCGGTTCCTCCGAGCGCTTGCTTTTGTGGAGGATGTAAATACCGTCTTTTTTGGCGTAACCAAACACATTGATCGCCAAGCTATTTTGCGATTCGATACGTGGGATTTGTGAAATCGGTGTTGGAAAGCTTATGTTTGTAAAATTTAAACCATCTGATTCTGACCGGTAAGTCGAAGGCCGCTCGTCATGTATTTTATATTTTGGATTTGTTTCTAGCTGACTTTTGACTCCGTCTGAATATAATTTTAAAGCTGCCCGCAACGCCCATCGGATACATTCCTGATCTTTATTTTGAACGTTTATGATTGCTTTTTTGTCTAAGAGTTCCTTAGGCAACGGAATGTAAGAAGAACCCACTGGATTATATTTAACTACGTTGATGTAGAAAGCGACCACTTTGTCCAACCCGAGCCTTTTTGTGTATGAGCCTCCACCTCTTCGATTTGTGCTTCGCGTTGCTTAGTGGGTGCATTTTTAACACCAGGTTTATTTGCTACTACGTCTTGATCACTCTGAAAGGGAAAAGTGCCGTAGTCAATCGTTCCGTCAAGTTTTTCCAATCTAAACTGCACTTTAAGATGTGTTTGTAATTTGTAACTCCCGATTTCTTTGAGTTCAGCCAACGCTGTTTGCTCTATCAACTGCTTGTAAAAATCAAAAAAATGTATTAAATCGTCTTCATAGAAGCGAGGTATTAATTCCCAATTACGGAAATTATTTTTAAAACGCCTTATACGTTTAATGTCTACTTCCTCGAGTTCTTTAGGTTGTGTATAAGCTTTAATCGCATTGATAAAGTCCTGTTTGACATATCTGTCTTTGTTTGCAAAAGGAATATTATATTTTTGTACCGTTTTCAACAGCTGCCGATATGACTGACGCGGGAGGTACCTAAATTGTTTTTGATCCGCTCGTATAGCTTCAATGAGCTCGGGTTTAGTGCGAGATTTACGGGTGATTGCCGGTAATGGGATGTTATACCGCTTGACAAAATCTTCTAAAAACGCCTTCTTAAATCGATTGAAAGACGTTAGTATAGGTCGGTGTTGCTGG
Organism: Acanthaster planci; assembly: GCF_001949145.1. The sequence continues at coordinate 38,689 of NW_019091767.1, read as the reverse complement.
TTGCTCATATCTCTATTTATATCTAAGTCTCTAAAACTTTTATCATTTTTATTCAACATGTTCTTTTAAATACTACTATTTTTATATAAAGAGCATTTATTTAAGGTGGTTGTAAACGCTGGCGGTTCAATACACCGTAAGTTATTCTACTAAATTACCAAAATAATTTCCAGCAAGTGGATCGGATGTAGGTCAAAGGCCTAGAATCTCCTAAAGGTCACCCATCACACCAGCAAAAGGGGAGCCGCGATGGGTGTCCTTGGGAGATTTTCCCGAGATTTTTGGGTCGTATAGGTACCCAAGGCCGGTGTGATGGGTGATTTTTAGGAGATTTCCCGAGATTTTTGGGTCGTATAGGTACCCAAGGGTTTTTGTGGTCCCTAACTCTCTTATTCTTACTACTAACCATTGCAAACTTAAGGCTTCTTCCTGGGACGAAATCACAATTGAATTTCGCTCATATATATATATATACTCATCAGCATAAAAACCAAAAAGGCAGTAAAATACTCTTTGAATTAGTGAAACAAAAGTTGAAAATAAAGTTAACTGAAAGGTGCATTTTGAAAGTCTGTAATAAACCAAATGGATTACTGCTACCCTTTGTATAACACAGCATAGTTCAAGGTTGATGACAGAACGAAAGATTAGCTTGTACCACCGGGTTGTTGTACAATGATGCCGTTCGAACAAGGAAACTACTACTCCTTTTTATGAAGACTGTATTTTAAGGCGAAACAGGGCAAACTTTAATCAAGCATGCAGAGAATTGTAGTTTACCGAAGTTGGGGTAAAGTAAATGGGAAACCGAAGGAATCAAAACCTTAGCAATCAGGGAATTTATGTTTTAATTAAAATTTTGTAGCCTGAAAATCACTCCAAGCTGAGATCGAAAAAATTGCAAAAGGACATCTCAGTCCAGTGAAAATCTCGACCGGCATTTCGATCTTCGAGTGAGTACGTTTCATGATTTCGTCTTGTCTCAAGTTTAAATCAACTGGAGTGTAACTCNATTGGAATGAGAAGGTGCCACAAGACGGGGTCTACATGATCTCTGCATGGTTTACCTACTGAATTATTCGTGCGTATTATGCCTGAAGGGATCTACATGCATTTACATGCAGTGTAAACATAAACATAACTTTACACTCTAACAGACCGCAAAAGGATTTCGACCTGTTTATATACACTGCAAAATATTAATCAGATGAATACAATAGGCCCCCGTGTATTAGGAAAATGTGATGCACTTATAGGCCTAATTAATCCTTTAGTTCTTCAAAATGAAACTCAATTTGTTCAGGGGCCTAATATTTTACAACCAGTGAGATTCTTATGGCCCCAAATACACGAGAAGTGATTTTTCTTATTAATGATGGCCATGTTGAAATTACAACATTGTTTTCAAACCACGGAGGGCTCCTCGGGTAACATCAATATGCCCAGAGGAATCCGATCATATGCCACATACGCACGGTGCTTTTACCTGCCGTGTAACCTTAAATTTAAGACAAAGCCACCTATTACAAAGCCATCCGACAAATACTTTTCAGCAATAGCCACGTGTTCAATCAGATCAATACATATTAGCAAAATTAAATCACAAATGTGTCAGTCTTGCACTCGAGCTTCGATGAGACCACTCCGGCGATAAATGGCCCCGAACATTTACACGTTCCACCCGTAACCCCTGAGTTCAAGTTGCCAAGGCGACGATGTCGACAGTAGAGGTGACAACAGCTCGGGTCTACGGGCTGGGACAAAACAGTCCGAATACCGCCACACTAGCATGACTAGGAACTAGACTCACCGTGACTGCGCAGTGAATTAGGCATGTGGCCAAAAAAGTCCTTGACTGATCCCAGGTCACGGAACTTGCCTCCTACGGTGAAGAAAAACGTTCGACTTCAGAAACAATCATTGCAGCAAGTTGATGCACAAATCTAATGTATAAAATCCTTGCCAACAAGACAGGGAGACTAATTTACGCATCGTAAGTCCCAAAAGGTAGACACTTCTTCAAGAGAATATGCCTGTCAAATATTACACGGCGAATACGAGTGTGAACAAGTACGCCAGCGAAGAAGGCCTACACATAATGCATTAGACCATGATCAGACCATACAGCAAGGAACAGATACAGGTATGATCAACACCATATCGGACAAAGAACCCACTTATTATGAATTAGCAGCCGGATTCTTGTTAATTAAACATATTTCCCTTGATGCCTTCCACCAACCCTTACTCCATGTAAAATGTACAAACTCCGTGTGAAACTAGTTTTTTTTGGACTTGGAGGTGTGTGTGCCTGCGTTTATCCCTCACCTGGATACGCACCACTTATCCCCTCTGAAATTTCACCTCAGCCGTGGTCATTTAATAAACATGATTTCTTCATAGAATTCACTTTAGATGAACAGTATATGCAGTATAACGGTGAGCATATCCTATGGAGTGCTTGGTGTGAAGACTGTGATGAAAGGAGNTTACGCATCGTAAGTCCCAAAAGGTAGACACTTCTTCAAGCGAATATGCCTGTCAAATATTACACGGCGAATACGAGTGTGAACAAGTACGCCAGCGAAGAAGGCCTACACATAATGCATTAGACCATGATCAGACCATACAGCAAGGAACAGATACAGGTATGATCAACACCATATCGGACAAAGAACCCACTTATTATGAATTAGCAGCCGGATTCTTGTTAATTAAACATATTTCCCTTGATGCCTTCCACCAACCCTTACTCCATGTGAAATGTACACACTCAGTGTAAAAACTAGTTTGTTGGATTTGGAGGTGTGTGTGCCTGCGTTTATTCATGGGGCACCTCCCTCACCTGGATACGCGCCCCTTGTCCCCTCTGAAATTTCACTTCGACTGCGCTTTAAGTACAAACACACTGATATGGCCACGGTCATTTCCCAATGGCATCAAATATAATAAACATGATTTCTTCACAGAATTCACTTTAGATGAACAGTATATGCAGTATAACGGTGAGCATAGCCTATGGAGTGCTTGGTGTGAAGACTGTGATGAAAGGAACACGAGGGTACGTGCAGTGTGATGAATTCATTATTATTGATAAGCTTTGTCAGAACGATCATGCCTTGGGCTTTGCGGCTGTTTCTGACAAACAGGCAGATTTGACACGAAACTGTTTTGAAACGCAAACCCTACGTTTGGGGAATGGGGGGATGGCATGTATTTACATTGTATAGCCTATAACAAGATGATCCTAAGATGGAATCTGACCGAGCTCTTGGTCTGGATTTAACATTGGACCCTACTAAGCTGTTAACTACGATAGCCAAGAGGTTTAAATTTCTGTCAGGAGCTAGGGTGTTGACTGAGGGATAACTTCCCGGTCATGACAAAGGGAGGTGCTGATATCATATATATGACGATGTTCATAATGCGGTACAAATCTGCAATAGAGCCTGAAAGTTAACCCCTGGTGGCGCCCTTCCGAAACCCTTGGATAGGAAAAATAACGTGCAAAGATTTTAGAATTTGTAATATTTTTGTTCAGTTATTTCTTTAAAAATCCAACTCGGAAAAGGGAATTTGGAAGATATTTGCTAGTAAATCAATTTATATAGAAACCGAAAAATCACTTGACCTGAAAGAGAAATATCCTGCCAAAAAACAACCCATCACTTCCGAAAATCTAAAATACGTGAAGAACAGTGCAATGCGGCAGTCTCGTACTCAGATGAATATTCACGGTTTGAAATTTTATGCTAGTCCGTCGGTAAAAACCGAAATAAAAACAGATCAAAATATTTTACATTGTAATAAACTTAAAACAAAGTTCTACTTCAATTACGAAAGATTCAAATCTGTTATTTAACCTTTGTTGACAACAACTGCGTGATGTCAACTAAACGGAATATGGAACCCATCGACTGCAAGTAGGTAAATCTTTGCAACGTTGTACAATCTCGTTTTCACGTAAGCACGGGCAGTGACAACAAACGTGCGTGAATATGGAGACCTAGGTACGATATCGCTGGAAGTGAAAGGTCGTTAAGAAATTTTTTTTTACATATATCAATGTAACTTTTCCTAAATATTACTTGAGGAAGACAAAGGTAAAATTCCAAGTTGAGTGTTTCATGTGGTGGTTTCTGTTAGGAAATATTCTTCCAAATATTATCGAACAGGATATGACGGCTCAACGTAAAATCCCCATAGCAGGACGGCACAAGGGTTCCGGAAGCTCGCTGCGTGACCTTTTACTTTCAAGCTCTAAACAGAACCTGATATCGAATGGAGATATTAATGATTTTTAACTTATTTCCCTCATGAAGTGTGGAGTGGTGTATACTGGTGCTCCATCCCTGGGATTTATCCAATCATGCCAATAGCCCTGTCCTAGAAACGTCATTACCGTGCTGGAAGTTCACTCGCGTAAACTAATGTTATAAAATTTAAGACGGGAATTTAAACTACTTAAATTTACATAGCCAGCCATTCCTTTTTGCTGACTGAAAAGCTGCATTAGGTCATGGTGAAAAAAATTATATTGTTTTCGATCTAACTCGTATGTACGCGACTTGAAGTCATACAAGTTGTGTCTCGTATCTACGACGTAAATATGACTTATATCTCGAACGTACGATTTACAATACGAATGTTTCATCATGTTTGCTTCACCGCTATATACCACATCACTATACTATAGTGGAGAGACCGTTACGTGGCCGGTCTCAAACGAGTGTTAAAGCAGCGGCTAGCTTTTCCGAACCCTCTTCCGCCAAAAATCATGCCCGTTGTCACGACGGCCTTCATACGGAGGCTTTACTGCACTCCAAGAGCATTTGGATTTGCGACCCATCAGGAGTCATTAACTTTACTGAATGCGTGTGTGTGGGGGGGGGGGGTTACTCGGCGTGTCCCCATGGTCGCTATGAAATGTCCTGAATTTCCGTGTACACATACGACAATACCCAAATATTAACCAGGCAGTCTATGGGCACCTGCTGGGACTGAATGACCAACTCACTGAGGTGTACTCCTCTACATGTATTTCCATATCATACATGCTTGCCCTATTTGTAAACCAAAATGCAAACTAGAAAATCACACAACCATCCACCGATGCTGGCTGGCAATGAATGGTAAAAACATATCGAGCAAAGATGGACCAAACGCCAAGCTTTAATTTCCGGGGGAGGCAAAAATGGAAGATTTATGGAATTTGTGTAGCCTCTCCGAGGTGTGAGTCAAAATGTGGGGACTTTTATACGCTTTCGAAAAGATATGAAAATGGTCCCCCGAGTTGACTTCTGTTTAAAACAATCATATTTGGGGAGTCGTAATGCCTACCCAACTCTCCTCCCCCCCCCCGGCCGAGTCTATCAGTACAAGCGGGCAACTACCTGTATTTAATAGACTTATAATCTGTGACTATGCTTCCGTATTCACAGCAAAGGNCCGGAAGTGAAAGGTCATTAAGAAAATTCGTTTTTTACATATCTCAATGTAACTTTTCCTAAATATTACTTGAGGAAGACAAAGGTAAAATTCCAAGTTGAGTGTTTCATGGGGTTGTTTTCAGTTAGGAATTTTTTTTCCAAATATTATCGAACATGATAGGACGGCTCAACGTAAAATCCCCATAGCAGGACGGTACAAGGGTTCCGGAAGCTCGCTGCGTGACCTTTTACTTTCAAGCTCTAAACAGAACCTTATATCGAATGGAGATATTAATGATTTTTAACTTATTTCCCTCATGAAGTGTAGAGGGGTGTATACTGGTACTCCATCCCTGGGATTTATTCCATTATACCAATACCCTGCCCCAGAAACGTCTTTACCGTGCTGGAAGTTCACTCGCGTAAATTAATGTTATAAAATTTAAGACAGGAATTTATAACAGCAAATTCGTAAACTACTTAAATTTACATAGCCAGCCATTCCTTTTTGTTGACTAAAAAGCTGCATTAGGTCATGGTGAAAAAAAAATTATCTTGTTTTCGATCTAACTCGTATGTGCGCGACTTGAAGTCGTACAAGTTGTGTCTCGTACTTACGACGTAAATATGACTTATATCTCGAACGTACGATTTACAATACGACTGTTTCATCATGCTTGCTTCACCACAATATACCACATCACTATACTATAGTGGAGAGACTGTTACGTGGCCGGTCTCAAACGAGTGTTAAAGCAGCGGCTAGCTTTTCCGAACCCTGTTCCGCCGAAAATCATGCCCATTGTCACGACGGCCTCCACACGGAGGCTTTACTGCACTCCAAGAGTACTTGGATTTGCGACCCATCAGGAGTCATTAA
>NW_019091766.1:45191-68586 GCF_001949145.1 Acanthaster planci | reverse complement strand
ATCACCTACCCTAATAATGTATAGATTCTACAGACCAGCCACTGCCTAGCACAATATTCCACGGATTTTAGAGAAACCTGTTCAACTTACCCGGCAGCCATGCCGATGATGACCAGCGCCGCCCGGCTCTCCTCGTCGGTGGTGTTGGCATGCTTCTTGGTGAAGTACTCCCACAGCAGCTGGACGGCCTGGCCGGGAAGGTCGCCGCTGCGCATGAACTCGGCCAGCAGCTCCTCCAGGGAGGTCAGCTGGCCCAGGCTGGCGCAGAAGGTCAGGGCCATCAGGTTCTTGACGATGGCCAGGCAGCGCGCTCTGGATATCGGGAATTTACAAGAGAAATGTGAAGACGATAAAAATTATGCGAAGAGACGTGGGTGTTAAATTGCACTCTTGACAATACCTGGGCAGTGCGTTCTGGCACAGAGAGGGGAGAAAGTATAAAGTTTGCGCAACAAGGATTGTCAAGGATGTCAGGCTCAGAGAAAAGACAGTAAGCTAAAACACTGTGTGAAGAGACAACGCTAGGCCTTTGATTTCAAGGCCAGCAGAGTCTAATAAAGACCAACCACAGAAACAGGGCAAAAGTATTTAATACAAGACAGCACTTTCAATACTAACTGGAATCTGCCGGCTGACCACCAGCCAATTTTGGGGAGCTGCTGACCTTTGAAATTTACTCATCACAAAGGATAACTGCAAAAGACAAGTTGCCAGCCAAAAGTCATGGTAAATATATTTAACCCATGACAGGCTCCCTGCTGAATTTCGCTTAACAGATTTGCCAAAGCAAGACTGCTCTCTGAATTTGGGGGTGACACAAGTTCTTCAGTGCCTAACCTCTGGGTGCCGCCTTGCGGGCTGAGGTAGAGCCTCTTGTAGGCAGCCACCACAGCCTCCTTTACCCCTTGCTCCTTGGACCAGACCAGCACCATCATCTGGCGGACGCCCTTGGCCGCGCTGGTCACACCGAACTCCTGGGCCCGGACGAAGAACTCGACGGCCTCCAGTACGTCGCTGGTGACCTTGGAGCTGAGAAGCTCACACAGGATGGGGACAGCCTGCTGGATCTGGCTGGCGAAGGCCACACAGTCCTGATCGGAGTCAACCCCAGGCAGAAAAAGAAAAAATTTAGAGAAATCTTTCAGGAAAGAGCAAGTAAACCTCGACTTTCATGTGTATTTGTGAAATCTGCTAACGTTCGATCCAAAGTTAATGTGTTTTGTACATCATTTACAAGCAGCACTATTTCCTCTACAGAAGAACCTTCACAAAGTTTCTGTCAAAGAAAACCTATTCATTTCCAGAAGAATGTTGTATTCCATAATAAAAAATAGTCGAGATAAAAAGAAAGTGAACTTTTGAGATTTCCTCCTAACATTCCCAAGCTACTCTATGTAATTTAAACAATAAAGTAATTTGAAAACTCTTTGGACTGACACAAAGATAATTCAATGGCGCAGCAAAGACCGCAAATTTGCCAAAGCACACTACCAGCCAGACCCATCACAAAGCATACAATACTTGAGAAATGGGTTTGCGGGTACACCAGGGAATCAATCTCTTTTGGACGAGGTGTGGTTCTTAAAAGAACCGGTGAGTATAAACTCGACGTTTTGGCCAGTGTGCTCTGGCCGTCCTCAGGAGAGTGTGCCGGACTGGAGTGGATGGCTGGTTATTAAGGTGGTCCGGAAGCGGTGGAGCGTGGAACAGGATTCGCGGGTAGTGTGACTCGGCGTGTGTGGTGTTGCATGAGGTGTTGAAACCAGAACCCAAGGTTTCCCGCCAAATTCCAGGATCCAGTTCAGTTCAGCATCTCTGAGACATTGGAACCGGCTTGAATGGACCGCCAATTGGGCTCACCTGCAAGTATTTGACTAGAACTTGCTGCTTGGACAGCTCGTTGACGACAGTTACTCCGGTCTCCAAGTCGCCGCCCCCTGCAGCAGCCGATGGGGCCGACTCCCCCGTCAGTTCCTTCACGTTGCGCTGCTCTGGTGCCTCCTCTGGGTCCGAGTCTGCAGGTCCAGAAAGCTTCTCACCTGAAAGTCAAGTGGAGGTATGGTAATGCTGAATACGCAGGGTTCTTTTAAACGCTTAACCAGCAACACAAGCACAATAATTCACGCTACATCCCCAATACGTTACCCCGATGACATTTTATGGAATCTTGTTGCCTTCGATATGGTCACAGTTATACCGAGTCCAACGAGATTCCGCATAACTTTAATGGTCCTCAGGGGTTGGGCTTAATGGCTATAAGATTTCTTTCCGGATTGCAACTTGTTACTGATAAGTATGCAATGCTTTACTAACTCTGAAGTTGGCAAACATCCAGTGAGTGAGAACGATGCCGGTCAGTGGACTGAGAGAATATTTTGATTGATAACCGCAACATCCAGTAGCCACGAGGAGACTAAGCTATGTAGTAGCATCGTGCAATGTTGACTTGTTGCCATGACATATTGCAAGAATTTTATAGTATAAGCCCAAGTTTGACCAAGAGAGGGCGCAATTTTCAAATGGAGGCTCCTTTGGTCGGAACTGAACCTCGCTGGTTCATGAATGACTAGGAAATGCACGCGTTACGGTCGCGTCGCTACCAACAAAACGAACACTCCCCACCAACATGGCTCTTTTTTAACCGATGAGGGGGTGCTTCAGCTCGAGGCGGATGGCGAATTGTCTCTATTTGCATCATTGCCAGTCTCATGCCTGCATGGAGAAAATGAAACATCCGAGTAGGCAGTTGGCTTAGGGCCTAAGCACTGGCCTGCCAAACAGAGGCAGCCATTCAAGCTGTCCCTGGGAGCAACTGAACAGTGCTGCGCCTTACCCAAGTAGACGGCTTGGAGGGTAGCGAGCAGCTGGGCCCCAGGATCTTCAGATTCATCGCTGTCATCGTCACCGTCCAGGGGGCTGAAAGAAGGACAAACTAACAAGTTGATGCAAACATTGCAGAGTCATACGCGCACACTGCCAGTAACTGGTCTGTAATATGACGCTGGCAGAACAGAGGTGTATACATTTTTTGTTTGATCACAGGTCAGACTTAGCTTTGAGGTTTTTGCCAGAGAGCCATCTCTTAATTGCTTGGATAAGGCTGGATGTGACACATGTGCTTATAATCCAGAGGGCTACAGCTACTTCCTATCGATGCACGTCATTGTAAGACACAGCCAGTTGATGCGGATAAAAGGGCTGACTTGTTACGGAAAATACAAATATGCCACATCTTGTGTTGTGATCTGAGGGGGACAATGCTTTGTGTACTGTTGGGCAGGACACTTCCCTTAATAAAGAAATCAGCAGGTCACAGAGGCAAGGACCTCATTCTTTACAAAAAAAACCAACCAAAACCTGAAGTTGAGAAATATGAAAATCACAGTGGGCCAAGTATGAATTTAGCACCAATGAAATCTTGGGCCGAGTTTGATCAACTGCCATTTGATGACCACTGGCCGGTTTTGCCTAGTGCCCAGGATACAGTTTATGTACGGGTTTACATCGGGGGAGAATGGACCGGGTAAAATGTTCGCCGATCGAATTTGACCTGCGCACCTGAAGACGGGAGGTGAGGGGATGAGGAACTGGCAGTCCGGCCAGCAATCCTTGGCAGCCTGGAGGAGACGCAGGGCCTGGCGGTGCTGGGAGTTCTCCAGGAGCTCCCGGAGGCTTGTCAGAACACTGGGAAAAAATCACAAACTAGACGTGCAACCCACTGCTAGAGATAGTGGCTCGTTACCGGCAATCAAGCTGCCATCAAAACATACTAGGCCTTAGACAGGCGAGTGAACAAGACTGGATTGGAAAACGCTGAAAGGCAGGAACAGCTTGAAACAGACTCAGTATGACATTCGACCTCAAAAACTGAAAGTTCTGTAAAGTTCAAAACACATCACATTCAATCACTGACATCATTAAGCCAAACAGTCCTGGATCCTCCAGTTTCAATTAACTCCTTTAAACTCCCGTTCAAAAAAAAGCTTCCAAACCCTCAAACGTTGTTTTGCAGTTTTTTCCTGACTCATTTGAAGGTCACACTGCAGGACAAAAATCCGGCATTTTTAATGGTACGACTCGTTTGTGGGCATCCGGCATACCTCTCGACAGACGCATCCTCGGGTATCTCCACCCTGTCATCGCCCTCTGCCTCCTCCAGGAATTCCTTGACGACGGTTGCCACCTCTGGCTCCATGGCTTGCCACATCTCCTCGGTCTTACCACACATATCTGTTACCAGACAGCAAAAAGGAGCAATTAGTTTGAAACTGTGGTAATTATGATGAGTAACTGACAATACGGTTGATTCACAACAGTGCACCTCCAAGAGTTTGAATCACGTTGACCAATCACAGTGTGTGAAATCTGTCGACCCAATGCGCGTTTGGAAAGGGTCAACAGATTTCGCGCACTGTGATTGGTCAACGCGTTCCAAACTCTTGGAGGCGCACTATTGTGAATCGACCATATTGGCGGACACATTTGCAGCTGTGAACATTCCCTGGGGCACCTAAAAAACATGAAGGAAATGTGAACCGTTGATCCACTAAACTGGGACAAAAACACTGAGTGAAGTGCTATCACAAAGTTTCCAAGGAATTTTGGCCATGATAGCCTTCCTAAGCTTCACTCAACTACAATATCATGCAATGAAATCCAGGGCTTTATAATGCACTCGCTGGCACCAAAACGGGCAAAAAAAATCAGGCTCATGTAAAGCTATAGAGAGATCAGTAGTCCACAATCCAGTGCTATGAAACTTGGGCTCAGAGTGCAGAGGAAGTCACGAGACTGACCTCCTGATACATCTTGCGCTTCGTCTGGTGTCATCGCTTTCAGCTTCTCTTTCTCCTTTTCCAGCGTGGTGACCAGCTCGTCGACTGGCAGCTGTAGAGAGAGAGAAAGGGACAGGGAATGCCGATCAACGTGATCGTCACTGAAAAACGAAACTGGCTACCAACGGAATGTACACTCCCCACCCAAATGGCCCTTTTCAACCAACGAGGAGGTGTTTCTGCTCAAGATCGATACAGGCTGAGTGAAGGCATACCTTGGCGGCAAAGGGGTTACTGGTCAGACACTCCGACAGCAGCTGCACTGCACCCCTGCGCACGATGCTGGATTTGTCCTGCAGGCGGCCGAGCACCAGCGACATGACGCTGCGCTGCCGAGGCAGCGGGATGGCCCGCTCCCGGCAGAGGTGGAGCCAGACTTGCAGGGCGCGGCTGCGGGTGAAGGCGTTGATGTCGTGGATGTGGTCCTGTGGAAGAAGAAGCCCCCCCCCAAAAAACTACTTGTGAATATCGTCAGTCTCGTTTATTTCTTGGAAACTCCAGATTTCTCACAAGCTTTTATATACAAGCTCTCCCCGACTTTTTGTCGGGATACCCAAATTAAAAATCTTATTTTCTGTCCAACTAAATCTCATTTTAACAAACTATCAGGATTCAATAAATTCTGTCGGCACTTTTGTACTGATTTCAAGACTGCCAATAAACAGTTACAAAACCGTTTTCATTTTCATAACCGGGGGAGCAGCTGCAAAAATTGCTCTCTAGTAAATCAACCGACCTCTAGTTTGTCCAGCAGTTGGTCCCTGGTGCTCTTGGCCTTCCTGTCCAGTCCGTCCTTGCTCAACACCTGGATGACGATTTCGCCCAGCACACCCAGGACTCCATTACGCATCGTGTAGGACTGGTTGTGTGAGTACAAGGAAAAACACAGGATGTGTCAGATTCAAAGAATGAGGTTTGTAATGCACTGACGCCTTGTCCTTCGGCTCTACAATTTGGGCTTGAATCCATGTTGGACTGCATAGTGGACCGGCCGACACTTTTTTACTCAACACAGGCATGCGACTGGGATTTGGACGAGAAATGAGGAAATTCCAATCTTCACATGGCTTTGTACAGTGTTTTTCAATTTTCAGTGGCATGAGAGTAAAGTAACAAATGAGGAAACCCGCCGATCCAAGGAAAAGTTACATGCCTTCGAACAATTTGACCGCCTTCAATGACACGTGGTTTTAGAAAGCATGTCTCGCTTTCAGGGGCAAGATATGTAATAAACGTTTAATCATGAGTGATTTTCAGTGCTCAGCCTTTGCCATTTTCAAATGAAACTGCCCGAAATTAACCAAATGCATCGATTTTCAGGATTGAATTGAGCAGGGCATTTCCAGTACATGTACCAATAACAGTGCACTTTGCCACGTATTGTGCTGATTCCATACAATCTATGCAGTTCAGTGTTGTAGTCGAGACCACTTAAGACCTTCACAAGACCAACACAAGACCTCCAGTCCGAATTCAAGTCACAATCTATTCAAATGAACTGAAACGAAAGCATTCCTTTGTCATTGTTCACACTATTGCTTGTGTCTGGCCTTGTGCATGGTCTTGTGTCTGGTCTTGTGCATGGTCTTGTGCATGGTCTTGTGTCTGGTCTTGTGCATGGTCTTGTGCATGGTCTTGTGTCTGGTCTCGTGTCTGGTCTTGTGCATGGTCTTGTGTCTGGTCTCGTGTCTGGTCTTGTGCCTGGTCTTGTGTCTGGTCTTGTGCATGGTCTGGACTACAACACTGATGCAGTTATGAAAAATTTGGAAGATTCGTTTCCTGACAGATGGCAAACCTCTGTAAAAGACCTGAATCTGCAAATCTCAATAAAATTCTTCCCTCCGAGTTTCAGAGTCAAGAAAACTTGAAGTTGTTGATGAATATTCTAAGGGGGTTTTTAGTGGGTAGTGGTACCTCTCCGTCCAGGTGGCAGAGCAGCAGGCTGATACTGGGCAGCATGAGTCCGGGGATCTTCTCGGCCAGCTCCACCAGGAACGCCGCGTAAGACCGCGTCCCACTGTTATCCCGGGCAAGGTCCCGAGGGTCCAGGCTGCCAATCTCCCTGTCGAAAGTGGAAACAGACAGAATCAAAGATCAGCGATACTTGCATCCAAGCAGCATCAGAGTTTTGAAAGAAAAAATGTCAATGGACTTGTCTGTTACTGCCAGCCTCTTCAACAAGGTTGCTGGCAATAGCCAAATTGTCTTGTCATGATGTCATTAATTTCATTACAAAAACACTGGGAAAACACACGAGAGAATTCCAGTGACATGGGACGTCAAATGTGTGCTCTTCATAAACACATTTAGTTTCAACGGTGCTCGTTATATCAAAAGCTGACCAGAAGGTTTCTGTGACATCTGACTTAGATCTCACTTGTCTGTAAAGGAACTACAAGGCAAAAAACAATGCATGGAAAAAAAAAAAACTCGATTCCCATATGTGACTTGATCATTGGTGCATACCTCATGATTTCACTGACAATACTCTTGACTCCATACTGGGTGACAATAGCGTGCACGCCCTGAGACATGGGGCTGACCAGGTGCTCAAAGTGCTGCAGGAGCTGGATAATCTTCAGACTGGCCCCTGCATGGAAACAGAGATGGGAGGGGGAGGAGGCAATATGAGTTAAGTCAAGTTTCATGTCGAGTGGCGTATCAAGCGAGGGGCAGCCCCCCCCACCACCACCACCCGGAGACATGCTGTCAACTAGTGTAAAAGGAATTTAAGGCACCTGCATGCACTGTTGTAGTCAAGTACTTTTCAAGCATCAAGTTCTCTGCCCAATGTTTAGCTAGTTTGGAGGGATTAAAGCAGAGGTATATGGACATTTGATGGTATACGCACAAAGGTAAGATTACAAAGTAAACTGACCGCTTCAGACTATCACCGTTAAATAGAAATCAAGTTTTTAGGGCAGAAGTATTCAAAAAGTACTTGCCCGAGTACTTTCCGAGTACTTTTCTTCTTAAAGCCTAAGTTTTACAAAGCTGGGAGTGTCTAAAGTCTTCCATTTAGTTTGTAATCTTATCTTTGTGCATTTACCATCGAAGGCCTGTGTACTGCAGCTAAGCTTCATTCCCTCTTGCCCAGTTCAGTCTTTGGCACAGAACCTAGGTACTCAAAACGTTCTCGACTGCAACACTGCCAGCATGTTAGAAATGTCCCTACCACCCTTCGTGGGAGAGGGCTGAGGAATTCTTTCAATAATGAGAACAAAATGGACAGTTGTTTCAAAGATGAGCCACTGCCGCTTAACTTCATTCTAGGGATGTGTTTGATCCGAAAATCGATCTCTGTTGATGTTGCCTCTTACCAAGAGTGTGGTTGTATCTCTTGATGAGGAGGCCCAGTAGACCGAACAATGCCTCCTTGGTCCCGGGGCTCCGCCCAATGGATGGGTTCTCCAGAAGTCTGTAGCAAGAGCAGCTGACCAGACTGTTCAGCAAAATCAGCCAACAAATGCTGAGGTATTAGACACTGACACGAGAACGTAACTACTGAGCTACAAATTCTTTAACGTCACACCTTAAGAATTAACTGTTCTGTTTTCTAACACCAGCAAAGTTCAATTGTATGAAAATAGTGCAAGGAAAAACAGACGAATGTATTCTCCAGAACAATTGACTTATCGCTGTTTGTGAGTTAGCCACGCCTCTCAGACAACCCAATGGAATTCTGTACGTATAGTTTTGCTGGGCTCAGATTTTGCCTGTTCCATGTCCCTTTTATATATCATGTAACTGGACAATATTTCACAAGCTGCGGTGACGCAATTCTACCGCAACGGGCCAATTTCCAGATAATGTCACCCTCAAATGCAAGGTTTGATTTTTATGAGCGAGCAGCCTTCAAGAGACAAGTTCCACATTCGACCCAACTCCAACAGGCAAGAACGGCCAGGAAACAAGACCGTGCAGAGATCGAAAATGAGCAACCCACTTGACAAATTCTTCCTCCACGATGGGCGGGTCCCACAGCCTCCAGACTTCCAGCTGCAGGAGGTGCAGCAAGCCCTGCAGGAAGCGCTCCTTCTCTGCCTCCCAGTCCCAGCCGGCGGCCGCCTTCTTGCTCTTAGCTCGACCCTGGCCCCGTTGGGACAAAGTTTAAACCAGCGATATCAAATGCCAGCTACATTGTAGGTTTTGCTTAAATAGAGAGCACAGCTCGGTGAATGAACTCAATTATGAAACTTGATACCCAAAGACATCAGACTGAATATCCTACGCAAAGTTTAAAGTCTTTAGATCCCCCAGGTTATCGCGGGTCACCGTTTCTAAGCATGCGAGATTTGACCTTGATTCTGTCTAAAGCGAACTCGAACTGTTCAGGTATGAACGTGAACATTCAAATGAGAGTGTTATAAAATGTTCAATGATTTCTATTTTCTTATGGTTTGGATATTGAGTTGCTGTGACAACAATGTAATGTTTACATCAAATGAGTGCTGTTATTTATAAACTGGCTCGCCTTATGGTTAAAATCTGAAAGTGTCAACTAATGTGGCTGTGAATTACTTGACAGATGCAAACAGAAAGCCCATTGAAAATTAATTTTTCTGTCTCAAGCCTGGAAGGCGATATTCTCCTTCCTTTTCTATTACATTATCCCCATTTTTTGAATTGGCAGCTTTTTAAATTTATCCAGGGCATTACGACTACCAGATGATGTCCTCACTCACTTGACCATCACGGACAACATCGTGAAGGCCAACAGTCAAGTTGATTAAATCGTACCTAATATTTCAAGCCACGTTTCAAAACTTTGGAGAGTCGGGGGGGGGAGAGGAAACTCACAGAATTCCAGACTCACCCGACCTCCCTTGACCGTGGTGTCGATGGACGGCTTGCAGGCTTCGGCCTCAAACGCTTCGGCCAGCTGGCAAAGCAAGTAGCACAGCATCTTGAGCGTGTTGAGGTGCCGCTTGGTGTTGCCGTGGGCCTCGGTCTGGTCCAGGGCAGAGGAGAGGTCGGTGCACAGCCGCTGCTGAGCTGATGGAGTCAAAATTTTAGGCAAAAGACAAAAAAGGGGGATTTCTCAGTCTAAAACAAAACTTGGAAACAAGTTTTTAGAGTTGCACATTTATTAATGCCAGTATGGTTAAGGGTTTTCAAAGTCACACAAAAGTAACAATGTTAAAAAATTGGATGTTCAATTTCTTAGTGATGCTTTCTGGTGAGCATTGTGTGCCATACTCGACTGCAGCACTGACTGAAATCTTGCAGCACCTGGGAAGTTCTTTATTCTCTTCTGCATAGCACAACGCCGAGCGAAAGGGTGAGCGGAAGAACTTAGATAAAGCGATAAAAGTGAAAGCGTACCTTTCATCAGAAGTTCCCATGCCTCCTCTTTTGTTTCTTGCTCCACCTCGTTGAAGTGCCTGCATAACAGAGCCACAAGAATTTCAGAATAATACACAAGAGATTGATGGGGAAAGGGAAAGATGGCATCAACTGTCTCACCACCAACAGAGGGCTTTCATGTCTGCCATCTTGCAGGCCAGTGTTTTCGTCCCACAGGGTATGTGCAATGGATGTTTATCTGTGGAATAGTACTGCCCTGCAAGATGGCTACCACACAAAGCCTCTATTGATGACATTTCAGTGGTTTACCTGAGCAGACTGTAGAACCCATCAAAGTGGTCTAGGATCATTGAAGGCCCTTCAGTCCGCAGGGCCGTCTTGCAGCCAAATACCCTGTCGGGCACCTGCCTGGCGGGGGAGACTTCCTCCACCACATACTGGCTGGTTCCTCTGCTCTGCAGCAGGTCCTTCTGGTGGAGAGGCAGGACGAACTCAAAACTCATCGTTGATGTGTCCTTGCCAACAGTTTGAAGCTGGTGAGATTTCAAAAGCCAGAAAGTCCATGGAAAACTTGGTCTGAGCTTGAACTCAATGCGAAGGTCACAATAGACTAGGGTCAGTTCTGTGAATTGACCTCTGTCGACCAAGTTAATGTAACAGTGGCAGTGTACACATGTGAGTGTATATTGACCACTTCCATTTTGCCTGCAACTTGTGTGGACAGCCAAAGTTTGCAGAAATATCAACTTTTGGTTAGTTTTTTATTTTACCTCCAATTTGCTCAAAATGGGCAATTGTCCCATTGATTTTAAATAGGTTTGTATTTTTGTTTAGTACTCAGTAGTGCATGTATTCTTATCTGCCGTCCTGATAGCTGTGTGGGATTAACGCTTTGTGAATTACTCTTATTTTTGTACTGAAGGCCAGCCACAGTTTTAGCAGCCACTTGTAAGAAAAACAAAACAACCATGTGTGTAACTTACAATTCAAACTACATGTACACAGCAAAGATCCAAAATTATTGAACCGTTCATTCAGTTTTCTCTTCTTTGGGGAAACTATTTTTGAACCTTTTACAAAAGTTACTAAATTTCCATCATTCATTGCACTGGACAATCAAACAAATCAAATGAAACATTACAGCAAAACTGACAAAAAAGAGCAGATTTATTACTACGGGCCTTGACCCAAGCACTACACTGGTGCACAGGTACTAACTCTGGTAAACACTACTGCACGACTGTATGCTTGTATCAAAATAGGCCTACAATATGTACATGTGCCTGGCAGGCGAGTAGTAAAGTAGAAATATGTAGGCCCACCTGTTTGTAACTGACATTTGTCACATTTGTAACTTCTGAATGAAACAACTGTTGTTAAATTCGTTTTTATCATTAACTTAATTGTAAGCTTTGAATCATCCACTACTACTAGTACTACTTTTAGTACTAGTGCTAGTTTTTGAAACTGACAGCAAGATTGTCACAGTAGGCTAACGATTGAAATAATGTCAAAATGAAGTTGAAAAAAGTTGGGAAAGAGTTCCATATACCATGAGGACAACACTAAATTCCCTTAAATTTTACAACATGTATAACAGCCATCAGAAAGTGATAACAATTAACACGTGCTAAAAAGTGAAATTTAGGTCAGAAAATTCCCAAGCATTGTCTTAGAAAACACTTGTTTTTTCAGACAAGTCTCAGTGAGACAAGTCTCAGTGTTGGTGTGCAGATGAGGCGAAGTTGCAGTTGTTGGTTAGTTTTTTAGGCCTAGCATACTTTCAATTCATGATTTTTTTTTTATCAGACAGTCATGGACAGTGACAGTCGGGGAGTCTAGTCTTCCTACATGATGTACATGTACTTGTAAGTTGTCTGAACGATGACAACTGACAGTCGCGCTAGACGGAAACCACTGCACTATTTCCAGCTAAAATTTAAAAATATATCTCCTTAATTAGGCCTAATTCTGTTATTGTTTGAACCTAAAACATAGGCTTACTTTAATTTACAACGAAAGACCAATAGTATTCTCACCGATAATGGAAAAAAATCTTATTAGCACAGGCAGGCACAATTTACCTCGTCGAGAATTTCGTAGACCGGTTCCTATATAGGCCTAAACAGTACAGTAAACTAAAGCATGAATAGTGAAATATTAAAATGGCCGCTCTTTTCTAGCCTCGATCTCGGTAGCCAATGAAACGCGTTGTAATTATCCCTTTTTTCCGACAAGTTCCCTAGAAATGACCATTTTAGCCCACCATTTTCCTATGCCCAACTTTAGAAAACTGTACACAGTCTTTGGATAACACCCCTAAAAAATCTTTAAATTATATTTCATATGAAAACTACCCGATTGAACTTTGACCAACCTCGACTACACCGAGGCAAAATCGTACCAATGAGAACGAGGTTGATGACAACCGGACCGCCTTTGTAAAGTTTTAAATTTTAAACTCATACAACAAATTTAAATTTCTTGTACGCAATATAGAAATAATCATAACTTTAAAGGGATTATATAACCAATAAATAATTATTTTTGAATATTTTTGAATTTTATAACACGTTTTTACAGATTGTATTTATTAATTTAACTGTTTATTTGGATATAAAGTTTGTGCAATAATAAAGCTGAAGTTCACCACATGCGTGTGTGCGATGCGGACGTTCGTAAGTGATCTAGCAATGGAGTGGGAAAGACGTCGACTGCTCGCCCTTTGTGGCATATTATTAACGCTTTGCTTCATGTACATTTTCAAATTTAGTGTTCTGTCTTCCTTGTTCATATGTATAATTCTAGGAGTTTCAATGTTGGTGCTGAATATCGCCAGCAAAGCCAACATTGGAGCGCAAAGAAATAGGCCTATTCATGACAAACCTGACAAAAGTCGGGTCAAAGGTCATCAATGGACTGCAAGTGGGAATGATACTACCATGACTACTGCCAGTGCCAGTCATGCCAGTGAACATTTCAAAATCAGGAAGAGAGTTCTTCCAGTTAGTCCTACGCAAAGGACCAATTCAACTTTGAAAGAAACAGAATTCGTACAAAAATCTGGGCTGAGTGGACGTGATCTTGAAAGCTTTGGTCCAGTCTTAAAGTTGAAGGGCAACCATGATTTTGTGCCGATGTCCCCTGATGAACTCAAGACGTCCAAGACATGGACACCACTGATGACCACAGCCAGTGGACTCATTTCGCCAGTTTTCTCCAGCGTGAACAAAGATGCAAACTTGACCACAAGTCTTTTGCCGAGCACTAAGTCACCTTTGATTTCACCTGTCATGCCTGTGCAACAGGTGGAAAATGCCATTTTGAAGTGAGTTCCACTTCCAGTCACCAGTGCTGGTTTTTTTGGCAGGATCGATGGATTCGGGTGATCCGTCCACTCCTGTCCCAGCAGTCAATCTTGTGGTGTGATTGGTTGGTCCTGCAATTCCTGCCTACCCCCAGAACTGTGGGGTCTGACGTCCGCTCCGCTCCCGCGTGGGCGTGGAGCGGACGTCGGACCCCACAATTCTGGGGGTAATTCCAGCCTTGTATCAAGGCTTAACTTTTGGGATGGTTATTTGCAGCTCTGGCATGTCTAGTATATTGTTTTGATTAACCCCTTCGCTACAGAGGACTGCTACTACTGCAACATCGTGTGAGGATTAGTGCATACCACACATACAGTCTATTCACCATGCAGCTGCTGGTTCAGTGGGGCCTGCTGCTGGACAGAGCCCTCCATTCAGGGCATACCACAGCCCAGCAGTCACGGTCAAAATAATCCTGCCGTGAAGGGGTTAAAGGAAAGTTATGACTGAGATCTTTTGCATCAGGATCTATAAATCTACCGGGGGAGAGTGCCACGTACATGTACAGACATGGCTGTAGTGGCCTATTAGCTGTTAGAAAGCAACAAAATGTCCTAAAAAGTCAAATTTAGCGGTGAAAATATTGACGCATTTACTTAGAAAGTACGTTGAAGTTTCTAGACCAGTCTAATATGGTTTGTGCACTGGGTGTCAAGCGGCATCCATACATGGAACACTTCCCGACATACTGCACACATCTCCTGATGGCTTACCCCTAGAACTAGTCAGCTCCTTCAAGCAGAGACTTGAGAGTTCCAGGGCTGCAGATTGCGTCAGTACTTACCCCCAAAACTATGGGGCCTCTCTGAGCTTCAGAAAGTTAAAGAAAATGATCTCAACTTTTCTTGGGGAGGGAAGTTTGCAGTCAAATACTTGTTGTTCTTTCTGAAACGCTGGAGTTTATTTCATGCGTAGGGGTCTGAAAAATGAATACTGTTGTGTTAGCTTTCAACTCGTAAGCACTTTAAATGTTCATTTGTACATGTAATATCAGTGTTTTCTGAGGAGTTGTGACTTTTACAGGGTAATACGGCATGCAGAAGCCTTGATTTTGCTGAAAGAAAGTGGAACTTTCTTCATTTGTATCTTGAGTTTCAATTGTCAGGAATCCACCGAGTGAGTTGTCGTTAACTAATTGAAATGTAGCAGATACTGCCATAATGTTTTGATAATGAGTTCTTGAAATGTCATTCTTGGCAGATCCTCACCGCAGCGCGTCAGGCCCAGCAGCAGAGCTCCATTGCAATCAGACCACAGCAGTAAAGCAATCATGTTTCCCCTGCCCAGCCGCCACTACCCGACGCACCAACCGGACTACGCTCAGACCAAGATGGGCATCTTGCCAGCCAGCTCCATCTTCTTTAGAGACGGGCTGGCCGGTAGCTCGCTCAGCCCGCACAGAAAAGGGGGCGGAGTGAGAATGCACAGTCCCGTCACTGTGAAGATAGCGAGGCCGGACAACAGACGGTCAGCTAGTCCACTGTAAGTTTGGCATCCTGTCTTCTCCTGAGTGCTTATATTCAGCTTGTTCATGGTACCAAACACCCTCTGAGGTGTTTCCTGCAATCTCTGTTCTCAAGGAAATAAGTATTCAGTTTTGGAGAAGAACGATTAATTTCTGTTGGTAAGTTCAGCATTGGAAGAAAATCGAATGAACTATATGTGTGCTTCGCTTTTGTCATTGATGAGGTGTGGTTTTAAGCTGCTTTGAAGAATTCAGAAAGAACTCCCTGAAAGTGATGCATCTATTTACTCTATCTTTGACCTCATCCCCACTTTATTACCTTTACTAAAAATACCATACAGCATATTGCATGAAACCCATCCCAGATTTTCATTGAAGTACATTTTATCGTGCGAGCCGTATTCTTGACTACGCAGTTTCCGTCGACTGTCCGCGGAGCGCAGCAGTGGGAGCCCACTTCACCGAGACACCATCATCGCTGCGCTTCAAGAGAGAAGGAAGAGGCTGGCCGTAGAAGAGCAGGACGACAGCAGCAGTGTCGGGTCCTCAGTGGCAGGAGGCGTCTTTGCCAAACGCAGGTTAATGGATGGATACGGGGCCCAGTGTTCCCAACTTGTTTCCAATAAATCACGCTTAATCCCTGGCCCTGTCAGGTGCAGCAAAGTGCAACAGGTGTGAAAGTCTGGTGCACTTTTTTGCACGAATATTAGGAGCTGAATAAATAGCCCATGTTCAGACAATGGGGGCTACACATAGTCCCATTGAACAAATATCACTGTTGAATCCTGTGGTACTTGGCAACCTTAGACTGCGAGACTGTTTTTGTCGTGGTCGGCCGGCTGGTAGAAAAAAGGCAGGCCTCGAATCTCCACGATCCGAACTGTACATACACGACAGCGGTCGATCGGGACTACCCTGATTCTCACGTGCATTGTTGTGTGCAAAATCACCGGCCTGGCCAGTTTTTGTGGTAAGCAAAATGCCGAGGAAAGAACGGCTGCAGTCAAAACAGGCCGAAGCCTTTCCACACTGGGCTGCTGGTTCAGCACTTATCACGGACATGTTCGAGTATAACGCGTATCCTACTGTTTCTTTGGCCTGAATGAATTATATTGATTTTCGTGCAATATTTAAAAAAAATCGGGATGGCATCATCGCCCATAACTTTGGTACATCGATGGCATTAATGCCATCATGTTTGGCGCTAGTGCCCTTTATTTTAGCCAGTCCACCAATGCCAAATGGCATTGCCCGAAAAAAAAAATGAAATTCAAGGCCTGTAAAAGTGATGTCACAGCAGGTTTCATTGAGGGATGCTCATTACTTTTCGGTAGTGATTGGTTTTGTTTCTTCTTTCTTTTCTGCTGGCAGACGGTTAGATGATGGTTCACAATGCAGCACCCCTAGCCTGGCTAGCTCATCCAACTACTCCACCCTGGTCAACAGCGATGCCCAATCAGACAGCTCAGCTGAAGAACAAGCTCGGGTCAGATTCAAAACGGCCTGGACAGGTGCGAGGGGTGTGCAGTCGAGGACCCCTCGTAACGCCATAGACAGCTCCGTCAGCTCCAGTCGAAGAGCTGCAATAGCTAATGTATGTAGAGAAAATGGAAGAACTCAAAGAAAACATGACTTCCCTGCTTAGTTTATCGCATGCCAGACGGCACTTACCAGGCTGAAATTGAGATGAGTTGATGGTGCAGGCCAAGGCTTTGCATAAAATTAGGGAAAAGGCTCCAAATGTCTGTTGGGTGTTGTTGATTTGTTGAGTCGGTGAATCAAGGACCTTTCACTCCAGCTCGTCAGGTTAGCACTTCCACATCCTTTAGAATCCTTCAGCAGCTTTTGGAGGATTTTGTAGGATTGAGGAAGAAAGAGTCTGGCCCTTTATAATATTTTACATGCGCATGAGGGTTCAAAGACTGAGAATATGTTGTTGAAGGAACAAGTAGGAAAGTTCTTGGAATATTTTAGAAGTTTAGAGGCTTATTTCTTGGTGCTTAACCACTTCCTGCCAGGGAGCCCGGTTTTGGGCACCGTGTGTTTATATGCGTGGCTGGGGTCTCCGAAATCGGACAAAGGGAACTGGGCCTTGTAACAAAAGACCGTTCTTGGAACAAAAGACCAGGCTGCTGGGCATTACCGACATTTTTTCACTCTCAATAGTGGAGAAAATCCAGCCTTGTTTTGAAACGTTATACCACGGTTTGGCGCATTTAGAGCGAGCGGATTACCACTGGGGACAAAAGTGCTCCACCACCGCAGCGATGAGCCACACAGCACCACTGCACGCTACTCTGGCCCCTATTGAAAAGAGGTCAGCAGTGCACTGAGCCAGGTTCGTGAAAAAAAGAAAGTTATATAACACTGCACAATCTGGGCTCTTTTTACAAGGCTGCAGGCCTGGCTGAAATACTCAGGCGTCAGTAGATTTTGTCTGTCAGACTAGAGTGGCCACCAGACAGTAATTCATGTGGGTGTAAACGTCCATTAATTGAAATGATGAATTTTTAAAGAATTTTGAAAACTGAAAATCTTGAAAAACCTGATTATGTGCACTGCATTTTTCAAACAACCTGGCAGCAAGTGGTTTAACTTTGTGAACCTGACCTCCCACTGTTGAAACAATGTCATGTTGTGGATATTCCAAAGCGCGTAGCCCAGAATGACAGCTCTAGAATCCATGGAAGAGAACAGGGATAGATTGACTACTTCTGTAACTTCTTACTTTTCACACAGCAAATGATGCGAAAGAGGGTGCTCCTGCTACCAGCTCAGCCAGAGAGCTCCCCTTCCAAGAAGACTCTTCTTCCCCACGACGCTGACCAGATGGCAGATGGTGCTGATAAAGCCTACCAGCCTGCTGACGTGGAAACCATGAACGGCACCCAGATCGTAAATCGGATTGGGGAGTCGGACTCGGTTGCTGGAGAGGCCTCGTCCAAAGACGGGAGAAGCTCATCAGATGAGGGGACTCCGACCAAGGCATCAGGGAAGAGCCTGACAGCGACAAGGCTGAAGACGCCCAAACTGAGGTCTCTAGGACGACAGATGCTTCGGGTATGGAATACAGCCTGACCTTATAATGCCTTACTCTACTTTGTCTTTGAAGTCACTCTAGCATCAAATGACGTGGAGAAAATACCCTGTTATGTCAATGTATGCACTTGATGGATGTTACATTAGCAGTGATTTACCGCATACTCCAAGGATTGTAATAAAAAAGTCTTAAAATGGCACAATATTACTACAGGTTAAAACTGTCTGACATCTCTGAAGAATTAACATTCTTTTGTACAACTTACAATGGCTAAAGTAAAAGTCAAAAATCAATTTCTTGGAAACCAAATTAAAAAGAAGATTAAGTTTTAAAGAAAAGATAATGTATAAATTGCTAAAACGTTCATGCTGTTCTCTTCCTTTCCTCAATAGTTTTCATAAGTTGGTCTTCCCAGCTTTGTGAAATATCCTGGAATTAACCGGTAAAGAATTGTACCTTACATAATTCTCATGAAGTCTCAGTGGTTAGTCTTTGTATTATAATTATCCCTGGTGTTTTTTTCTTTATTTCGTCAGAATTCCAGCCCTCCTGGGGAGTACACAGCAGCTGACCTCGAAGAGGACCGTCACCGAGCCAAGCAGCGAGTGAACTACATCCTGGAATCACTCAAAGATGGCGAGGACGAAGAGGTGAAGAATCTCCCCAGAGGTACGTAACTTCTAAGGAGGGTGGTGATGACTCTTACTAGTAGAGACCGAGGATAAGATTATTGTTGAATTGATGACGTGTTAACACCCTGATGCTAATATACACCGAAAAAGTTGTATAGAAGCTTTCATGTCAAGTGAAGGGATGATTAAGAACATCTTTGGTTACCGTGTCATCCCTTATTGTGTAGATCTTTTGCATATCAGCTGGAAATCCAATAATGCTGTTTATTTGCTTTCCTTTTCATCCATGCAAACCAAGAGCCATCCACTTCAGTGGGCCTGGTGGTACCACAGACACCGCAGGTCTCTTCCGAGCCAACATCTACAGCCCCTACGTTGTCGTCCGATAAGTTGTTCCAGCTGAGCAAGATGAACACCTTGCCGGTAGCAGCTGTCCAGGCAGGCCAGCTGCTGCTGCCCAGCACCAAGACAGACACTGGTAGTGCGGGCAAAGAGCAACAGGTGCCAGCACAGAGAAGTAATGCCCCAGCAGTGACAACTCAGCAGCAGACGGGAGTAACCCTGCACAAAGGGGTAACGTTCGGGACCCCGCTGACGCAAAGCTTAAGTGCATCCCCGGCACAGGCCGCTCCAGCCGCAACGTCCTCTTCAGTGCTCGGATTCACTGTGGTGGATTCCTCCAAGACACTTGGATCATCTGGAGCGCCCCAGAAGGATGCCATTCTGAGGGGGATTCTGGTCGGACCGAATCAGGTCACGACAGCGAGTTCGGTCGGGTTTGGACTCGGAGCAGTCACATCGACTGCGACTTCCAGTCCAGCGACTTTGGGAAAGCAGGGAGACACGGGCCAACCAGGCCTCGGACAGGCTGCCCCCAAAAAAACCCTTGAGGGACTTTTGAGTCAAGGGACCCCCGTTGGTGGGCTGTCTGCGGGATCCGTTGCCTCACAGCTGCGACCATCCGAAGGCAGTCTGGCACAGGCTTCAGCGGTCACTGCGTCACAGCAGGCCAGCACCACAAGCTCCTCGCCGTTCTCCCAGACCACCGCTGGCTCAAGTTTGGGAGCGACGACAGCTGCTCCATCCAAGGCACCCTCCATGGCTACAGTTAGGGCTGCGAGCTCGGGATTCAGGTTTGGAGCTCCAGTGGTGGCTGCCACATCCTCAGGACCTGCATTTGGTTCAACTCTTCAGGGTGCATTGACAGCCAGCCGGGCACCCTCAACCTTCCAGTTCGGAGCCCCGACGCAGATCACCCAGAGCAGTGCTGGGTTCCAAGTGCCGTCAGCTACTCAAGCGGCCGTTACCACAACCAATGCAAGTGGTACACAGTTCGGAACTACGTCATTAAAAACAGAGGCTCAGGCCAGCACCCCGTTTGCGTTTGGGGCTACCCCATCCACAACAGCCAAAACAACAGCCCCTGTGTTGTCATTTGGTGGGGCAGCCAACAGTATAGGACAGGTGGGAGCCACATCTATAGCAGCCTCGGGAGGGTTGTTCAACCCAACCTCGGCAGCTTCTGGTGGTGTGTTTGGGGTTGCCTCGACTGCTGCCGCCACCAACCCAAGTTTCACGCCTGCCTTTGGCCAGACAGCTTCAACCCAGCCCTCGTCAACCCCGGCTTTCAACTTCTCCGCTCAATCCACCCAGAGCTCCAGCATGGCCCCCACCGGCGGATTTCAGTTCAAGCCGGCATTTGGCGCTCCAGCCGGAACCAAGCCTACCCAGAGCCAGCAACAGCAGCCGGGCAAGCCAGCGTTTCTGTTCAGCAGCAGTAGTAGTATGACAGGCCAGCCTGCCGGTGCTGCAGTCCCCACCGGCAGCTTCACGTTCAATTCAAGGCCCGCCGCCACCACCAGCTCATCGGTGTTTGGAGCAGGTGCGACAGTGGCAGCATCTCCATTCCAGACGGCCACCTCTGGCGCAACAGGCGGGATATTTGGACAGCAGCCCACCACCCAAACCCCCTCCTTTGGCACAGCCACAGCCCAGCCAATGAACACTTTCGGAGGTCCCACACCAAGGCAGAACGTATTCGGGGGTCAATCCACAGTGCCTGCTCCCGGTACAGTGGGGTTCAACTTTGTCACCCCAGCTGCCTCGCAGACAAATCAGCCAAGCTTCAATTTTGGTAAGGGAAACCCCCAAATTTTTCACACACTAATTTTACACCGAGGAATTTTTTTGTGTGTGACGTAGATTTGTCATGTATGAACCCTAACCCCCTAGGCCCTTTTTGCTAGGGACCTTCCTCAATCCTCCAGAATCTTCCAATTTGGGGGTGAAAAAAATTGGATTCTTCTTCAATCCTCCGAAATTTCTTGAAAATGTTATTTGGAGGTGTGCCTACTGCCTCAATCCTTCAAATTCCTCCGGCAATTCCCGTCATTATGTTGAGGCAGTGCGAATGGCATTCTTGGGCAGTGCGGTTGATTCGAAAGAAATGAATTTATACATGACTGAGCAGGAACAACACAAGGTCTAACCCACAACCTTCACTCATGGCATCCTTCACAATCAGCCATGCACTTTTGCCATTCACCCTCAATCCTCCAAAATCCTCCAAAACCGCCCGAAGGATTTTGGAGGATTGAGGAGGGTCAGGGTTAAACAGCAAGTTTTGGGCTCAATTCTCACCTTTTCTCATTTTCAGTAAGGCCCAGGTGCAGACACTGTTTAGTTTTGAAAAAGTTTCTGATTCTCTATAAAACCGTTTCATGCTCACAGCATGATGTAGAATTCTTTTGGTAAACCTTTCAGTATTGTTGGTGCGAGCTTACCACAGTTCCAAGCATCTCAAAATTGCACTGCAGATGTCCCAATTCTTTTTATGGAACATGTTTTAGGAAAATTCTCTTATAATGGCGGAGCGTCTTGTTAACGTTTCTTGTCATCAGGACAAGCAGCTAGCCAGCCAGGTGGCGGCAGCGTGTATCAGTTTGGCCAACACGCCAGCAGTGGTCAGCAAGCTAACCCATCAGTGGGTGGGTTCGGGACACCCAGCAATCCTCAGCCATTTTCGTTTGGTGCAGGTCAGACATCAGCAAAATGAGATTCTTTGGGCAGTATTCTTGTGAAATAAAATTGAATTCACAATTCTTTGCTCTTGGAAGTTCTGTTATGTTTCTACATCATTTTGTGGAAGGGAGGCAGAATTCTGTGACCTGACAAATGGGGCACTTTACTAAGAAAGCAGTTAATTTGCTGAGCAAAAACAGGTTACCAGCCTCAAACTAAAGGTATACATATGCAGCTGGTGACTGGTGCCCTATCAATTTTCGCTTTAGCGCATAAATTTATTAAGCAAGATATATATTCTGCTCAGCCGCTCCACAAAACTTGGGTCGTGCTGAGGGGAACGCATGCAATTGGATTGTGTTATGAAAGCTTTTGGTTTCAGATATACATGTATACAAATGAACAGTAGTGCTGCTTGGATCGATTCTTTGGCAATTGGCAAACATTGTTCTTCTTTGAAAATTGTTGCCGTTGCAGGCGCGGCTGGTGGTTTTGGCACGCCAGCTCCTTCGGCCGCCCCAAGCTTTGGAGGTGTCACCCCGGCCAACAGTGGCGGCTTCACCCTGGGCAGCACAGGGTCTGCTGGAAACCAGAGGAGGATCAGCAGATTGAGCCGGCAGGCAAGGCAGAACAGGCGACGATAAATTGAAAAAAAAAAAAAATTGCATAAAGCAAAATCCAAGAAAAAGTAATACATCTCTTAATAGCAGTTTTGTTACATCTGAAGTTTCCTCTCTCTAAAAGTGGGTCCAGAATCACTTTTCTTTGGAGGGGGGGATTCTTTTGTGGCCCAAAAACTGGAAACAATAATGCAACTTTTGGAGGGTTTTACACTTTTTTGAGAATGCAAAGAAGTGAAATTGTCCAATTCTTGACATTTGAAAAACTGGCTTCTTCTTTCGGGGAGTGTCCCCTATTAGCGCCTCCCCCATTGGCCAGTGCCTCTCAAAACACCCTAAAACTAATTGGTGACGCCCCTTGCCAAAGCAAGACATTGCTCAGCTAGTCAAGAGAGTTTAGCCTTCTAGACGTTGTTTTGCTGGCATCAGGTGAATGCCGTTTTTGACTGGTAACTGGTTCGGCCATAGGGAATAACTTTCTGAAAATTCCAAACGCCGCAAGATTTGGGGATAAAAATTTATTTGATTTTTGATACACCGAGTTTGTTCGTTTCAAGTCATCAGTTCAGGGTGTAAACATTTTTGTAAAGAAAGCATGTACATGTATGATATACAGATAGTAAGATGCGAGTGGCTAGTAAGCTAGAGTTGTGTACATTCACAGTTTTTCCTTTCGTAAATGTTTGTGTTGCAAACATCACGTAAATAGCCCCAATTTGTGTATAAAACGTTAATCATGGAAACATATATGCGACTTCAAATTTAGGCGATAGCTTCATGAATATGCAATTCATTTGCTTGTTTTGTACATACCTAATTAATCAAGAATGACCTCTTGTAATCTTGCAGTCCCGTCTTCAGCGTAATGCAGAATGCATGCAATTGGTCACATTTCGTTAACAATGGAAGCCTAAAAAAGTAAACATTTAAAGGATCCAGGAAATGAATTTTTCTTAGAATTACTTTTGGTGTATCTCTGTACTCTTCTTCCATGTATGAAGAATGTTTTACACCTTTTTTGAGTTCGTGAACTGAACGGTGCACTTTTTCAAACATTAAAAATTAACCTAGCATTTCTGGACAAGCGAGGGCACTTTTGCTTTGATG
>NW_019091766.1:25496-44532 GCF_001949145.1 Acanthaster planci | reverse complement strand
AATATGCAACTTGTATTTGCATAAAACCAATAAAGCATGAAAATATGGGTTAAAATTGCAACACAAAAATTTTAAATCAGGTTAATTGAAACCCAAGAGGCAATTTCAAGGGGTTTTAGTAAAATTTATAAAAATATTTCCTGGTTCCTTTAAAGAAAATTTAAATACCTGCATGAAGAAAGTTGAAAAAAGTGGCCAGATGTATGGACAGGTTGATATTGTCTTAAACAAGTTTTTCCATCAAAATTAGGAACAAAATACAATACAGCCAAGATTTAAGCTGAAAGTTTTTCAGTGCAGTGGTTAAAGGTTGGTTTACGCTCGTGCCGCATTTCAACAAAGTGAATTTGATGCTCTGAAACATTTATGAAATCAGCTTCATCGGAAATGTTTCAAACTTCATGATCACATCAGCATTTCAACTTGTCTGAACTGTCTCCAAGTCTGCTCGCATCATTTGACGGGAAATTTTTGAAAATGTCACCCCCAATTTTGTCGGGAAAAGTGTCGGATATTTTTGTAAAAACTTTTGCAATGCTAGAGTTGTATGAAATAAACTTCATGTAATCCCCAGAAGTGAAAAGGGGCAATTTATAGAGCATCTGCCTTGTTGGGTATGTAGAAAAGGCACAGCCGAGTGTTTTCTTTAGGAAATATTTTGGCCTTTCTGTGGAATGACAATTGCAAGACAAAGGGTGCAGCAAACAGAATGCCCGTCAGCCAAAGATTTCCAAACAAAATGTTTTTCACTTGTACGCTGCATCACGTCTGGAAGGCAATTGACGTTTGAGACACATGAACAACAAAGATGTTTAAGCCCCCCCCTCCATTACAGCACACTGGTCCCCCGTTAAGTGCCTCTTTTCTGGTGGGCTAACTTCTTGAAAAAAACACCATACACAAAGTAATGAAACTTGTTAGCAAATTTGTCCTTTTTTTTAATTGAAATAGGCATTAGACACTCGGTCTTTCACATGTAGTAAACGGATTCTATTAACAAAGTACCTTTTTTGTTGTGACTTTTTTTACAATACTAAATGTGCAACCATTTACACTTATACAATAAACAAAGTACATGTACTTGAACCCCTTCACAGCCAGACACAAATAAACCTGGATTTTGTGGTCCATCTTCAGTGGTCGAAAGAAAAAGGCTTCATATTCTTCACAATAAAATTCACACCCCATGTTCCTCGACCACAATTCTCCAAATGGACAGTTGACAAAAATGAAAAAAGAAAAACCAAAAAAACTCAACTTTCTTTTTAAATTCAAAGTAACCTTAAACAGCTCAAATTCCAGCGCAAAATTAAAGTTCCCCACACACAGGAGACAAGGAGGATTTAGCCTATCAAAGAAACACCTCCTTAGGAACTTGAGATCAAAGTAGCCCTTTAAAAACTATAACCTTTCATTACAGATAGGCATCATTCCAAGTACAAATTCTAATTACATGTTTATGTATTAAGATCATTTTACACTTTTCTCTCGACCGTCAATAACCACAAGAGGTTAGTCTGAAATTAATTCATACATAGTCACTGTTTTTTCCTATTTTCTTGCTCTCTGGCTATTAAAAAAAAAACCTAGTTCAAGGATGATCTTTCCCAAAGCTTTTTAAAACTATTAAAAAACTTGTGACAAGAATACAATTTTTTGCCTGGTTGTAACATAGGACAACCAGAAACTGCAACTTCCCAAGGATTAAAAAAAGGGGAAAAAATCACCAGTTTTTTATGTGCAAATGCAACCACTTGCTAAAGTTCAAATTTGGTTTGTTTATAAAGGGACTGACCCCTACCCCACCAACCTGGACATCCTCACGGAAAAAGCGCAAGATGAGAAAAAAATCCAGGGATTGTCACAGGCTATTTGGTGGGTGGAGGAAGGGCATAATCTTTTCTCTTCTTTTTTTTAATCAGTTTGAAAAATGAGAGTTAACGAGAACAAATGCAGACAATGCGATGGCGAGAGGTAGCTAAGGAATTCTTAAATCTTTGATCTGTATGACCATCCAGGAGCATGATGAACAGAGAGCGACTTCTTCGGAAAGTTTAATCCCAAAATAATTACATTTGATGGGACCAAAAATCAAGGCTACTTTTTAACACAATGAAACATTTAAATGGATACATTCAGGCACTTCTTGCGTGGAGACAACCCGTCATCACCTCCGCCTCCGGTCTCGCGACCGACTGTGGCCACCGGAATCCCTCTTTCCACCTTTCCGTGAACGCTCCCTGGAGTGTGATCGCTGTCGTCGCTGCTTCGACTTGCTCCCGGAGTTCCGGCCAGGGCTGTCCTTGTAGTCGTACTTGTCACGCCGTATCGGCGAGCGGCTGCGTGAGCGGCTCCGGCTGTTATCCCGTGATGACGACCGGCTGTGCTTACGCTTGCGCGACCGCGACTTGGCCTTGGCATACTTGCGGTCGTGCTCCCGGTCGTGGTCGCGGTCCCGTTCCCGGTCGCGATCTCGCCGGCTCCGCTTGTGCTCGTCTTTCTTCTTGTGGTGCTTGCCACCGGCGTGGCTACCGTAGTGCTTGTCATTGTGCGGGGAGCGGCTAGGGCTACGGCTGCCACTGCTACTGCGGCTGCGTGAGGAGTGGGACCGGCTGCGGCCATGCCCTCCCCGCCGAGGACTCTTGGAGTGGCTGCGACTATTGGAGGTGCGGGTCTTGGAACGACGGGCCACTTTGCCATTGCGTTCTTTGTGGCTACAATAAAAAAAACAGACCAAAACAGCCTGTTACTACCATCAAACAAAAACAGTAAAACTCTTTTCAGCACTTCAGACAGGATACGAATTGACGTAACTACTGTAGAACAGGCCAATCATACAAGCAGTTAGGAAAACAATACACGTGTTCGCATTTTCTTACGGAAAAAATTGCATTGTCATGCTTGTACTGAGCACTTGACGGCTCGCAAAACATTTATGGATGCTCGTAAACAGAAACTTGGATTCATATAAACACATTTACTAAATTTCAATATTTCCTTCTCTTTTTGGGGGTCGAGGGAGTGGTTGCAAATGAGGGAGGATCAAAAGGACCGATGACGGGGCAGAACCTAAAGGCAGGAGCCTCCTGGTAGCTTCTAGTCCCACCAGAGAGGGGGAGGCACCTTACCTGCTCTGGCCGCTGCCTCCTGATGCTGGCTCCTCCTTCAGGCGGTGGGGATTGTAGGAGTTAGGAAGGCCAGGCGAGTCCGCACTCACCTTTGGTGAGGCTAAAGGTTGAAGGTACACAAACACAAAAATTGGCTCTTAACATTTTTCTTGGAATTGTGGCCAACGCTGATTTCACATGAGCATGGACTATGAGTGTATGACGTGATGGTGACTTACAGGAATGGGGCGAGGTGCAAAGTTTCTGTGGAAGAGTGACCTTATTTGATATTCGAGACCTACCAGCAGGGCAAAAAATGGCGATTTTTTCACAAGCCGAATGGTAAGAAAATTTCAAAAGTTCCAAAATCCTGTTATAACAGCCGACAGCTTCTTGTGTATATTCTGTACATGTATCTGCCTCTGTCTCCGATTCTGCCTCTCAAGCACCTTCCAACTTGAACGAACGCAAAAATAAAAACTGAACAATTCTCAGACTGCACAAGAATGTAGCTTGGACCTCGGACGACCACTGGGATGTTCACTTTAAATTCTGAGAGACTTGTCGCAAAAAACGAAAGGAAGGGAAAGGAAAAGAAAGGAGGGTGGAGCGAGTATGATGTGTGTTTCATGGATTCAAAGGATGATCTGTGACAACAGCGAAAATTGCCAGGGACCAGCGTTCAAAACACACGAAACTTTTCCTTTTCCACACACGACACGCCGGAGACTGTTACTGAGCAAAACCACCCGGCTGACTTGATGTGGAACGAAGCTTGCAGGTGCTTTCGACAGCACAAAAATTGACTGCCGCATACGGTGAACAGTCAAACCTTGTTAAACAAGAGTACTGTTTATACAAAATCCTGCTTTTATGTCCCAATCTTTCGTTTTCAGTCCCCATAATACAAGGTTCCAGAAATAACAGGGTCAGCTGCGAAATCCAATGGACCGCTTTATTAACGAGGTTCGACTGTATTTGGCAGACATCTGCTTCAGTTTTTTTTTTTGGGGGGGGGGAAACTACCTGGCAGTTTAGAGGGTTGATGAGGTTTTTGGGGGGGAGGGGAGCCCTACCTTGTCTGGAAGAGTGAGGAGAGAAGTTGTTCGGCGTGCCGGCTGCGTTGTTGACCTCCGACTGCCCCTTTAACTTGGCAAATTTGGCCTCCTGCATGGCCAGGCGGCACCGTTCCACAACCCTGTCCAGCTCTTCATAGGTTTTCTGCAGACAGAGAAAAAGGAAGTTATTTACTACACATGTAATTCAGCAGTGCAAGATTATGGAAAGTGCACTGGAGTTTCTCGGGAAAAGTAGTATACATGTATTACATCTTTTTTGTCCAGGCTGATTAAAGCCAAGAAGCCTTTTGGAAGTTAACTTTGACCCAAATCTGGTACACCGAGTTCTTTAAATTCACGTGAACATAACAACTTGACTTCTCCATACTAAAACCACTGTTGCTATACCTTTGTGATTCGGGCAAGCTTGTGCTTCAATTAAGAGAAGAATTGCAACAGTACACTATTCTCAATGGACATGAAGGGCACAAAGGAACCAGTCCATTCCAGAGATGGTGGTCACTATGCAAAAGTTTGCCCCGAATCACGAGGTATAGCAACATGGTCTTTAGTCTGGGCAATTCGAATTATGTTTTTTGTGCAATCAGATAACTCAGTGTACCAGATTTTATTCAAATTTAACTCTCAAAAAGCTTATTCCTACGTAAAACTCGAACTAGCCGTTTTCACACATTTCCCACGGATACAGTTGTTATCACCAGCCACAGCCGAGTGACTTTGGAGACGAGGTGTCACGATGCTGAGTTTTTTATTGTCTCACCTTTGGTCTGGCGTAAAGTCGGAGGATCATCAGTGCTATTTCTTTCACTTCGGCCTCATCGGTCCCGAGGAGCCCGTACCACGGAGGGTTGTTGGGCAGAACCACCTGTTGGCAGGAAAACGGCGCAAGATATTCGTCAGGACAGTGGGTCTAATCCACCTAGTTCTGCGTAAAGATCTTTCTCCATTAACCCCTTCGCTACAGAGGACTGCTACTACCGCACCGTTGTGTGAGGATTAGTGCACACCGCACATACAGTCTATTCACCATGCAGCTGCTGGTTCAATGGGGCCTGCTGATGGACAAAGTCCTCCATTCAGGGCATACCACAGCCCAGCAGTCACGGTCAAAATAATCCCGCCGTGAAGAGGTCAATCTGTAGCACCTGGCATGGTGCAAAACCATGCAACTACCACGCAGCAGGAAAAGCACATTACACCTTTCCCACTAATGGGAAATTAACCATACCCCAGGAACTCTGGTCTAGCCTCTGCTCAAGCACTGTTCTGAACTGTACAAATCCACTTACATGTACATAAAGGTAATCAAGTAGGTGACAAAGCCAGGTGTCCGTAGCCATGAAATGACTGTTCACACCCCTCCTTTCATTACCATAAGGGTGAACACACCCGCTCAGTTTGGCTGTAAACAGACCACTTTCAAATAACAGGAATGCAAATATTCTGCAGAAACTGCCCAAGTATCCCCCTGAACCCCCCCCCCCCGACTTACGTTGAGTTGCCTGGCTGACAGGAAGATGCAGGCACAAGCAATGGTCTCGGGCATGAACCTCACGAACACATCGGTGCGTAGACTGTCGTTCATGTAGTTCCTGAAAACAAAACGGCGGCAGTGGTAACACCCGTGGAATTCTGTCACAACTCAACCATTAAGTACACATCAGAGAACCAATCGTATCATTCTTCCGCGGTACCTCATCTCGGAGACGGGCAAAATTTTAAGACTGGTGAACTGAAAAATTTCATCAGGCAGCAAAACAAAATTTCAAATTCGACATAAAGAGATTCTGTAGGTGCCCATGAAAACGTCCTGATATCAACCCGAACAAACCACTTTCAAATCTTACATATTTTTCCACGTCCATTTGTCAATTCGTATCAATGATTACATACATGTAAATGATTTCAATAACCTCCAACAACTGAAAAATTCTACTCCTCCGAGGCTAAAATCCTACATACTGACCTTCCATCCATACCCAAATTGTCCATTTTACCGTCTCTGTCCAAGTCCCCACTGCTCGTCACTCAATCCCATGCTCAAGCCACAGTCCACTGCAGTGACAACTTGTCACTGTCAATCAGTCCAGTTCCTTCTTTTGCCCCGAGGTTCCAAGTGGCCTGCAGCTTTTCCTAGAGTCAATGTGCCACACCTCTTAGGCCGACAGTTTCTCAGCGTTTGTCTTTTGGCCAGCAAGTTCGGGGAAATTGGTGGTGGTTTACTTCTTCCTATTGACTCGTTAGCAGCTTGCATTCAACCTAACTACTTGCGCTACATACATCAATTATACTCGCCTCAGCTTTAACTATTGTATAAATCTGTCTGAATCCAACAAAATTCCACCGGCGGTAAATTCTGGTTGGGTGTTCACATCGGCACCAAAAAAAAAAAAAAAAAAAAGACCTGAACCAAATTTTACAGAGCTGCTTGACAGAAAGTATAGGTGCTGGCACATTTTTCAGCTAAGAACCACTCACAAAAAATAGAGAAAACAGTTTAGGCTAGTTAACTTAATGCTAAGCAAGGTTTTCACAGCAATGAAAACTTATTGTGGGTCTTGTCTTAAATACGCGGCTGCAGCTTGAAATCACGCACGAGACAGTGGTAATGGACACAGCCACTTCCCGTCGAACTGCGTACAAGTGTAAGCCATATTTGCATAGGACCTCACCTTGGCTACGGTCGGCTTTCCTTAGATTGTGACATTCCACAATTTCACACTGTTGAATTGGGCACGGTTTCTTCACAATGCTGATAGTGAGTAGGCGTTTTGTCTTGTCTGCAAAATCAAAGCCTTCTTGATTGGGTCTCTGATCTCGTATCTGAATTTGATCAACAGAGACTAAGCGCATATTTCTGTTTTCAACTGATAGATAAATGCAAATCATGATTCAATGGTTTACCCATGGTGGATTTCTGCTTGACACGCAAACCAAAAAGTGAAATTCTACTCAGATACAATGACGGACATCTAGGGAAAAATGCATAATTGAACAAGGGCCACCTTGAGTTTTTCACCCCTGAAGTATCCTGCACAATCCTTTTAACTTTGTTTATTATCATGGCAACCTCAAGTTCCTTCTTGTTCAACTGTGCATTCTTCCCTTGTGTGAGAGGTTTCACGCTACAAATGCGTTTGACCACAAACTAACGGTTGTTCACAGCACGGTCGATCACAGGCGCAGTTGTAATCCTCAAGCCATTTTCAGACATTAATTGTAGATTCCAGGGATGTTGCAAATAGATTCTCATCAAATCCGAGCACGCCATCTTTCGCCGCTCCCTTTTTTGGGGTCCTGCGGACGGCACTGTTCATGAGGAGTTCCGAGCTGGTAGAATCCATCAAAAGATTGCATCCGTCCACCTGCTACAGGTTGGCTGACCTCCCTCTTCACCACTGCAATTGAAAGTCTCGGACAGAATCAAACTATCCAAGGATAAGCTGTTTGTGCATATCTGTACACGTATTGATTTCCTCTGTCCCTGCTTAAAGCACGTAAGGGAAGATTGGGGAATTGAGCATGCGCTATCAGTTCCTCAGTATGAAATTCCACGGGTATAAAAACGGCAACACGGATCAGATCAACTCGGCTACACATCACAATGGCCAGGGGTTTCATTCTTTGCAAATTCAAGCCGGTAATTGGTGCTGGCTGTGTTCTGGTGGTTTTATCTGAGTTTCTTCTTGGGCTCCTGAGAAGTTCTCTAACTAATGTTACCGTTTTTAGATTGCTCCCATGCTACACGTGGTCTCTAGAGATTCTCGCCCTCTCTAAGCCTACTGGGGGCACACCGACTTTCTTTTCACATGTATCAAATATTTCAAACCTGTCTGGCCTCGCAGACATTTCCTGGGCAAAGCTTTGTGAGGCGTTGTCCACAATCCGCCAGTCCAAGAGTCTCACTGGAAGGTCCTTTGAACAGTCAGTCTTCGAGGACTGTGTAAATAGGGGTGTCTTTTTTTTTCTTCCCTGTACACGGTGAGGGAGAATGGTTGTCACAGTAGTCTCTCCAAGCACAGCCTCACAAGATTTAAGACCTCATCCGACTTTACGGAGCTGGAGAGTAGAGAGCTAACAACCTTCAGGAAGAGAACTGACAAAGATACTCATTACAAAATCGAGTACTCTGTCTGGTAACAAGAGAAAGATCTCAAAAATATAGAAAAGTACACAGTAATCATTAAGAACTCAATAAATACCTGCAACAAAACTCATGGAATTCTGACCTGATCTAACAAATTAATTATACAAGCACCCAAGGACTTGGTCTTTTAAATACGACAGCAAATCAGTTGAAAAAGAGTGCAGTGAACGTTTGTAAATTATCTTCTGATTTATGGGTAGGTAATTGTTTCAAATTGGAACTCTGAGTTTGAAAAAAAATGTATATTAAAGTGTGTATTACAGCTAGGCCTACAGAATGTGTGACTTTTGGTGCTAATTAACTAAGAGGCCGGATTCAGCATCGGATATTTGGAAAATAAAGAAAGTGAAGAAATTGATAGAACTGATCGTGAAACAGAATCATATCTAGATATTGCACTAGTGCTTTCCCCTTTGGAAAACCTCCTTCTACTCTAGATGTATCAACAAGCTGGCAGACGAGCCGACACTGAGCTCCTCGCATGGCACAAGCGACGAAAGTGTCCAGAACTCTAAGGGTCCCCAACTGGACAGATTAATGCAGTGATCGCTGAGAGGCTGGGCTGAACATGGGGTGTGACAGGAGCAGGCTGGATTTCTGGACGTCCCTCCGACACAAAAACACTGAGCCACTTCGAGGGGGAAGATGGCCAGCCGTTCGGATGGACAGACGGACGGATGGACAGTTGGATGGAAGGGCGGATGAAGCCGCTGACCGTCGAGTCTTCCTCGGACATGTCAGCCGGCTACTTCCCTATTAGTGCTACTTACCCCTAGGTACCTTTCTGTAGGGAGGAGATAAAAACGATTGCAGGTTATGATAGGGACAAAAGAAAAACAACGGTGGTCAACTTCGACATCTCGCAAATACATGCGCTTCGCTCATTCACTTGGGATGTGGCCCATTCGGTCAGTGGGATCCAAATTCGATCAACGGAGTGTCCCTGGATTGACATGCCATGCCCATTTTACCCGATCAGTACCACATGCAGTGACTGACTGTAGGGCTCAATAGGAATTGTGACGACCTCCCACAGAGTACAGGCCACAGCATCTTCCCGTATGTTCAGAAAGGTGCAATCTTTTTTTTTTTAGATCTACTACTGGCAATTCCTGGGAGCGAGTGGACAAATTCTGCGATGCATCCAAAAACTTCTCACACAGAGAGAGCTACTTGCGAGATATTTATCACACGGGTAGTCTTCAAAACGTGCTCATCCATGCTTTTATATACACTGAAACCGTGATTTGAAAGATAGACCCTGTGCACCGCCTTTGATGCAGTTTCCTTTAGGTCCAATTGGAGGCCTTTTGACTCGCTCAGCGACTCAGTGACACAACGCAGCTTTTGCATCAAATGATCCCTTCAATTAGCTTGGGATAAGCTGCAACTTTTAGTTTTTCAAATTGAAATAAAAAAAAAAAGAGAGGTGCTGGTAAAAGCCAGATCTCCTCATACAAGAGGCCTTAAATCATCCAACTTCATTCCCCAAACGACGGCAAACAAACACGGTGCACGCGCCTACCGCCAGCAAACCCCTACCGATGGAACTTACCAGGCGGTCTGCACAAGTTGCGAGTTGCGTTCGCACTCCAGCACTTGCAGGTAAGTCACAATCATCTGCAATCGCAACACCGGTGCGAAAGAGACAAGACCAAAATAATGGTTAGCGCTAGCAACTGATCTCGAGCAACCCTACAATGAACAAGATCGACCCTTCTCTCCGAGGCCCACGGACGAGGCACCACAACCTGGTTAAAAAAAAAAAAAACCTGCTTCAAGGGAATATAATTGTTAGTGAGATGTTTCCATGTTCATCACTATCTGCGACTCCTGGAACAAACTAGGTGATACAGCGCAACAGTATTTTAAGTATTTTTAGCAAGAGGAACATAACATTTGAATTTTTCACGATGAATGTCATTTTTACTTGAGGCTTTCTTCTAGTCCCAAAGCTAAATGATTTTGCGGAAAATCTTTAAAACACCAAAGAAAAGTGGTACTTCTTCTGGCAAAATTTCGCCATGTACGGTGTCACTTCCTGTTTCAGCAAAATCTCTTGACTAGGCAAAGTTTGGCAATCCCAATGATGCTAAGAGAAGTTCTTGGCATCATTGTCTTCTGCAACGAAATACACAAAGGGAAACACCTTCACAACAGGGCTGCATACGATGGTGCTTATTTTAGGAAGGTTACTAAAAAAATACATTCCCCCACCATAAAATTAAAATTTCTTTCAGTGCAGCATGGAATCCGTGTTGCAAACCTTCTAGACCTGTGAAAGGGGAATATTGCGACAAATTCACACATCACTCTGGCTAAACAATGCTGGAAAAGAAATTAAGACATTAACTCGAATGAAGGTAAAGTGTTACAAGGAAGAAAGTCACGGAGCAGTAACTCACATTCATGTCATTTGCCTGGGTGAAACGGGACACCCGAGGGTGTCTTGAGGAAAGATACCAACCTTGTGCGGGTGCTTGACGTGGACACAGAAGCCCAGCTCCTTCAGGACCCGGCGTTCTGCCTTGATGACCTGGTTTTTCATATTCAGGTACTTCTGGTCTAGGACCATGGGCTCAATCGTCCTGCAGCAGGGAAGAAATTTTGCGTTTCTGGGCTCTTGCACCTCTGTTTCAAATACGTGCGATATTTCACAGGGGGATAAATATGCGATATCGTGGCATTTGGACCATCAATTTCACAAGAACAGTGAACAGTGAATTGTTGGGCAGAATGGTTCTGTGTTTTTTCCCCCAGCAGCATCTCTTATCCCAACACAAGCAAAAAACTTTATCTCAAAACAAAACCCAGTCCAAACTATTAGACAAAAAAACAGAACAAAAGCATTCTTGCTGTGTTGTTGAAATAAAATGTTTTGACCTCAACAAAAAATTACTTAAGGTTGCCTGGTAAATCTTTGAATCTTTATTGACAGCAAAAATGCCTCGAGGAATCAAATGTTTTCATGAAAAACGGGGGAAGAGAATCGATTCTCAGTACGACTTTCAGACTCGCAATCCCACTATTTTTCCCTCTAAAGGTCGTCATGCATGTCATTTGTTGCCTACCATGCTCATATCCGGAGCATGATTCTACTTTTTCAGAGCCTCAGAGAAATGCAGGATTATCTTAGAGATTGGAGCAGTGCAACAGGGCCTTTAAAGGGAAAGTGGGCCTGAGGCAGTCTTGTCCCTTGTCACAGAGCAGTGGTACTTCATGCATGAAAATAATGTAAAACCCGGGGAGGGTCTGGTCATATCAGGTCCAAGGAAAAAAACCCAGACGTGGGCACTACCACATACAACAACGAAGCCAGGTGCCAAGTGGACTCTTTGAGAAGAGGGGGAAAGGGGCAGAGGGGTCACTGGCACAGTGGATGGCAGCGACAAGTGTCCCAGAGTGAGTGTGTCTGAACGTCCTGCAATGCCCCCAACCCTTGCCTGTGGCTTCCCCTTGCCGGGCGGGCCGGATGGGGGGATTAACGACCGCAGCGAGTCGGGCGTTGTGTGTCTCAATGGGCAGGCAGGCTGCGTTGTCCGCTGTGGGAAACAACCACAGTGAAGGAAGAAAGGAGCGTTATGTACAGCCTGAGCACAGGGTCCTAAGCTGAGTTGTACAAGTGCATGAGCTGGTATCAGGGTAAAGCCTACATTTGGGTCACCAGTGCGGCGGTCAAATCCACCACGAGTCCTCCAATTTCCAGTCACAAGCTCTTCAGATGAAATGTGTCAAAGCGCTCCTTTGTCACAGATCACCATTATTTGTGACTTGTCTTGTGGGAGGGCTTATGGGTGGACTTGTGAAATGACTTGTAATGGAATTCACCGCAACACCGAATGTTATGAATTGTAAATTGTAGACAGAAAGAGAACAGCGTTTCAAGTCAGTTAATGTCATCACTATATTTAAAATGCTTCAATGAAAATGAAAGCGACTCCAAAGTGAAGTATGTCCTCTTACTCTGACCAACAAGGTAAGGTAATCATTTTAAAGGTTTCAAAAATGCTCTGGAAGTGAAATGATAACAACCAAATGCCACAATATCAAAGCACAAAAGTATTTAAACACATTGCTAAAAAATACTTAATCTAACAAACAAAACTTGGAATGTCTGTAAAGAGAATGACTTTGATAAAAAAATTAGAAGAGAACCATTTTTTTTCACAAGACAGAGTAACACCTTTTAAAAAGGGAAATAACACATATAACTGACCCCAGGGTCCCTGGCCTCAACATTTATGCTTTAGCTACGTGTACATGTATTCAAGTTTACATGCTAATCCCCCCCCCCTTATGAAATTGGCAACTGCATACATCAACTTGTAACACATGACACGTCTTGTCTCATCAACCATTCCTTCATTCCACTCACTTTTCATTTTCTTCCACATTCTTCAACTTATTCCACTTTCATGACAACTTGTGACAAAAAGTAGTCTACTTACACCGTGCTTTCACAAAATTTCCCCCAAACGCACCTGTTCTCTTGGCTTACCTGTTGTTTCTCTTTTGCCGAATGTGGTGGAATACATTAATCACATCACGGATGCGACGCGGTGCTTCCTCAATTTTTGAGGCGAGGTTAATGCAGGCCATTGCTACTATCTGGAGAAAAGAGAACAGAGTTTGAGTGCAGTGCACTGATACAACACACAAGAAAATGGAAAGTGAATTTCTTTCGTAGAACTCAAACACATGTACATGCTAACCAGTGGCCACTGAAGTACCGTTTCCCGTTACGATTTTGATAGATTACACGATTTCCAAAAATTAATGAAAATCAAAGATGGAAA
Source organism: Acanthaster planci (assembly GCF_001949145.1). The sequence goes on along the minus strand of NW_019091766.1, from coordinate 31,403 downwards.
ACTGAACTACTAGAAATAGCCTTACCTCCATGTTGTGCTTGACAAACGACTTGGAATAGTAAAACCGTTGGAAGAGAACTTGACCAGTTGCCATGGCAACCTGCCACAAGAACGGGAAATTAAAAACAAAGCTGTAAGTGCCAAGTTGGAACTGCTTCAAAGACAAACGTGCCTGAAAATCTTGGTTTTCACTTTTTCCCCCATCAAACTGCCTTCATCACGATGAACACGATGGAGGTTTTCTGATGTAGGCCTAGGGTCTATGACATAAACATGAGCAAACAACTTAGGTCTATCCTTAATCAATATCACGAGTCATGTTAGTTCCTAAGCTAAGATCAGCCTGTATGAAGATACAAGGACAACGAGGAGGTGGAGTACTAGAATTCATGTCTGTATGCTTGAGAACAAATACAATTTTATAAAAAAGTGACTAGTTTAGCCTTAGGCCTTCGCACTTGGGCCTCCACATGTTACAAACTGCAGTAAGAAAGTCATGGCCTAGACTTTTTTGTCAGGGACCATTGTGTGCACGAGGTCTAACGAGGTCAATCATAGCCGTGCATATCCGAGTTCATCCGGCTTGCATGGCATGTCCTTGCCCCACACGCTGTAGTGGCTCTCTTTTACAATCTGTCTCATCTGTCACCACCACGGCTCTACTTCAAGGCAAGTCTTGAACGCCTGAAATCCAAACTGCAGGATTGTCACAAACTTTGAATCCTAATATCTTCCGAAATAAGAATGACTTGACAATTTAACTTACACCAACGTATTCCTCAGAGTTTGGACTTTTATATGAGCCCCCCAAAGCTTTCCAAAACCATATTTTCCGATGTACGGCGCCTTGAAAAACGCGGCCTGTGATATTTATAGGCTGACCATGGGTGGCGCGCACTTTGCTAGAGTACAGTATGCCCACAGCACGTGTGTGGAGCAAGATGCAGTGACATGCATATTTGTGCTATTTAAATTCAATTTCACTGGTTCCTTGTTCGTCTGTCACGCAAGATGTGACGGAAACCGGTTTTGTATGGTACAACCTATCCGGTTTGTAAGTGACTTCGTCACAAAGGTGGACGCACCAAGATTTGCAAGTTCCCATTGGACAATCACTTAAGTTACATGTTAACTTCCAGTTCCATGGTTCCATGTAAACAGCGATCAATGCATGTAAACCTATGTGCTGTGCAGTGGGCGTGGTTTAAACTGAAGTGACATCACACTTATGAACTGGATACCAGAATACCAGAGCGCCTGTCGGGTGCCTTGAAATCCGACGCAAGAAGCGCTGCTTTCTTTTTTAAAATGGCGCCACCCATGGTAAGTATGTAAATATCACAGGCCAGGTTTTTCAAGGTGCCATACATCAGAAAATATACTGTTTTGGAAAGCGTTATGGTAATCATTTAAAAGGCCAAACTCTGAGGAATACGCCGGTGTAAGTAAAATTGTCGAATCATTCTCATTTCGGCATTTATTTTATTAATTTAGGCCTATATTATTATTTATTCGGCCATTCAGAACAGGGAAAGTGGTAGGACAATATTCAACCAACATAAAAATCAATGGACTAAGCAAAAGGGCATTAGGCCTATAAATAACAAGAACCCATTCCTGGTCAGAATTGATAAAAGTATACTTAAGACTTTAAGTCTTAAAAACTATGACCCGAACATGCCAAAGGCATGGTAAATAGGCCTAGGCCTAATCATGTATTGTAAATGATTAGGCCTAGATTCAAATGTGACAATCCTGTAGTTTGGATTTCAGGCATTAAACTTTAATTCAAAGACATGCCTTGAACTTTGAAGTAGGGCTGTTGTGACGACAGATAAGAGACTGATTGTAAAAGTAAGGGAGCCAATACGGCCCTACGCGTGGGGCCAGGCACGTCCGGGTTCGAGTTTGTATTGTGCCTGCCCGTCACGCGTCTTTCTCATGCATTCAAAACCACGTCACCTGCGGCAGTCTCAACAGGATTCCTGCCGTCTGAATGAACTCGCATCCTAGCACTCGTAGATTCATCTCAGTCTCTGAATCCAGTCCATCTCGAACAGAAGGGGTGGGGGCCAATTTCTCTTGAGGAATGACACAATTTTCGAGCGTTATAAGGACATCTCCGTAGGTTTTTGCTGGCGTCGTCGCAGGTTCTTTCTTCACGTCCGCCATTTTGTAAAAAACGAAAGAGTAACGATATAACATAAATATGCATGATGCTCGTGAATGGCAAACCGAAAATAGTTCCAGATATTATTGAAATTCGCCCATTTCTAGCATTTTAACCATCAAAGATAAATATTATCCATTGATAATGCATCAAGAGAAAGCTTAAAGCCCCTTTCGAACGTAATTGATAAATATCTTAAAATATTTGGGATGTTGGAGCCCTATTTTTTCTTGAACTGAGGTACGCGCTCTTGTTCACTGCTTCAACGCACATTGCGTGCGTGGTAACCATCGTATGAAAAGTTACAACAAAGGTGTTGAAGTACCAGCTACATTACCGCGAAATATGACGTCAGAAAACCACCAATCAATCAAAATTTTAAAGGGACAGTCCAAACTAAACGTGCAAACCATGAAGGATGCAATCTGCTATATCTAGTGAAAATTTCTAGTCAGTTTATTAGTTGGTCCCCAGAATGGTGAAATTGTGTACATCTTTGCCAGGATGAACTCCCTGGGTCTTTGGGCTTTCATCTGAGAGCAGAACGTCTGAAAAGTACAGTTGAAAAATGGTCCTAAGTGTCCCGAAAGTTGACGGTTGCCACTTGAAAAATAGCTGCAAGCAGACTTCGGAAAAATCACTTCTCGGGGCGTGATTTTGTTTCGTGGGAATAATTAAAAATGTAATCTGTTAAAACATGGAGGAAGGAACACATGTTTAAAATAACCCATAGAAATCTGACAAGAACTTGGAAAATTAGGGACCATACGATAATTTGACTTGTTTCGGAATCCTCAGGGATGTTGGTATTCATGTTATTCGTCCCTGAACAATGCCGATTTTACACGGTTTTCGACGGGGCTAGAGTTAGTGGACTACACCCTGAAGGTATTTGGAGAGACATGTTGGAAGCTGCTTCAAAAGACGGCGATGGACAAAGTCGACTGGAAACTCATGGAAAACAATGGGACTTTTTTCTTCAGACTTACTACTGAGTTATTGTAAAACCTTGCAAAATGGGTTTGCATTTCTTTAGTAAGCACCCCTTGCTCCTAAAAAATGCACAGTAAAACTTCAAACAACCATAAATGGAAATAACCACAGGAATCAAAGAGACAGAATATAAGACAATTTTTGTTCTATCTTTAATTCAGATCGAAAGAACTGTAAATGCTCTTCCATTCACTGAAGTGGGGGTCAATTACACATCCCTTGTGTACAAAATCCTAACTTTGGAAAGCTTTTGTTGCAAAATGAATGACCCAGCAAGTCATTTGGTTACTACTGTAGCGTTCTAAATCTGGTAGTAAGAAACTTTACAAGAGCATTTTTTTTACCACTAAGGAATAAGAATTACTCATCATGTGGGATTTTTTTTTAGGGGGGGAGAAATGTTCAACCAAATGAGGCAGATTCTCCAGGGCCATGTTTGCATCTCAACATGCTTCACCAAGCTTACATTACGAGTGAGTACATGCACGTGTCCCAATGCAGAGTATCAAAATCTTAAATTACAATTTTTAAAGAGGCTTTTTAGTCTATATACAAAGAAATCTAAGTCGGGCTGGGCTAAGTCAGTTGGTTAGAACTGGACTGCTTGTTGTCGGCGCCTAGCCTGAGTTTCTTGACGGACTCCAGCAGGTCATCTTGGCTGGTTTGCCTCAGCAGCACCTTGTCCGGGTCGGCTCGGACAGCAGCGAGCAGCCCCTCCTCGTGCTTGGCCTTCCCCAGCTCAGCCAGACACTGCGGGAAAACCCAAAGCAACACAAAAACTGAATTTTGAGCAGAGCAAGACCACTGGGCCCAATTTGGATTCGTTTTGGAATTCATGGACCAACCCTGTTAAAGTTTTTCAAGTGTGAGCGAACCTACATAACTAAACTTTTACACGAAAAAGAACAGTGTCTATAAATAACCTGGTTATCATTTGAAGCTAAGCTTTAGGAAAACATTGTTTTTGGATACATATTCAACTTCAAGCAAATTCTTTGGAAACAGTAGTTCACCGAAACAGGATTAAGAAATCTTTTGATGATATAGTTTTGAGCTTTAGTTTGACTTCACCATATTTCAGGAGAAAAAATGGTTGCTCATTGGAGATGGATAGTTTATGTATTAGAGGGTTTAATCGGGCTGTGCTGAATATCCGAATATTTGATTGATTATAGAACATTTGATTCTTATTGTTTGTATTTGAATATTCCAATGCAAAATTCATGAAAAAGAAGGGAGAATTTTCTTTTTCAAATGAGAAGATCACTCTGTGGAGGCTCGTTTCAAGCAGATTCCAGACGCTCGAAGGCAGCTGATACGCCCAACACCAATATAGAATCCATCCTAGAACATGGAAATGGCTTGATTGAATGCGCCAAGATATTATTCCTTGTCAAAATGATGTAAACTTTGTTGAAATAAAATACGACGATTGACAATGTTTCAACTTAAAATTGAATGACTGGAGGTCCGAAGAGGAAGATGGCCGCATCACACGAAATTATAAGTGGTCTCTCGGCAACCACAAATTGTGGTGTCAGAGACTTGTTTTATTGCAACAATAAATCTCTGCTAAATTGTGGCTGGAAATAGTCCTAAAAAGTGAGAAGCTATTACAGTGATTATAATGTACAATTGTGTGTGTTATTGCGACTGATTTTGTATATGGTTTGTTCATCGACAATCTGCCGGCCAGGACGACCAAATATTCATATATTTGAGCAAATTGAGGGTCGAATACAGGAACAGTCAATCATTCAAACTGACTCAGGCCTAGGGTTCAACAGCTTTGCCGCAGTTCAGTCACTTGCCAAAGAAAGTCTGGTTTTTGAACCTGAGAACGTCTTACCTTGAATGTCTTAGGCTCTGTAATTGCTAGGCTGGCCAGAGACTTGCGATCCAGTTGAATATTGTACTGTTAAGAAAAAAAATTAATTCCATGCTTAAATTTCTGACTGGGAAAAAAAAAATATGTATCTGTGAATTTGAAAATTTGAAATTTTTTTCAGCATACTCTGTGCACATCTGAAAATTCGCCAGGCTAAAATGATTAATTTCTGGAGCTAACACCTGACTTCTCCATTACTATGTACCACAGGTTCATTCAGAACCACATTTGGGGGAACACAATTTCTATTCAGCAGGACCAAAAAAAACCCGGAAAAATGGAGGATTGCTGTATGTGACTAAGGCTTATATGGACTTTCTTAGGGCTGAGGCTAAATTTGGGGGCTTTTTACACACTTTGGGAAGAAAAAAAAAATGACACAGCCCCTACAACTGCCTTTCTCTCTCTCACATGTTAGTGTTTTCTGTCACTACTGAGTTCTACTTTAAAATTACTTTTATTTTCACTTGCTTTCTGTTTTATTATTTATACTTTTTCTTTTTCTCTTTGGGTTGGGTTCCCTGTCTTCATATGTGTAAATGGATATTTTGTCTTTTTGCATGTTTTCTTTGACCATTTGTATTGGTGAATTTTGTCTAATTTTATTTTAAAATGATTTTAACGTGATGGCTCCTTCGGAAGCAGATTTGTTTAGAATGACATGGACTACCCTCATTAAAGATTACAATGAAATGAAATCAATAAAAAAAGGATGGGGGTTAGAATCACCCTCAGTCTCACTCTCTGATGAGACTAAAGTGTTGAATTTAGGAACATGCGCATTTCCTCCCACATAACATTTCTTACACTTTTGTTTTACCTTCAGGAGGTTGGCCATGAAAGGGTTGTAATGCAT
>NW_019091766.1:5977-24869 GCF_001949145.1 Acanthaster planci | reverse complement strand
TCAGAAGTTATGAAATCATTGAGTAAACGATGTCAAAAGCATTTTGATATGATAATCAATCATTTTGTTGGTAGCGATGAGACCGCAACACTTATATTTCACAGTCGTACCAGCAGACTGCACTTAAATTGCGCCCTCTCTCGGTCTCGCTCAGGGCCCATAAGGGTTCAATGAGATGGGCTATGTTTGTGTTTTGTTGAACAGGCATGATGTAACAGCAATCTCGGTCTGTCTCACCTGTCTGATTTCATTTTTCTTGACTCTCCTGCCGATGAACGCACTTTTCCAAGCTTTATGGAGGGCTCGAATCGCAATGCTGTAGCAGTTACGGCGTCGTCCATAGAAGTGCTGAAAAACAACAAAAAATGTCTGGTCGTAAATTACATACAAACCATCCACAATAGATGTTTGTTCTTGCCTAGCAAATCTGAACTCCTGAGTCCTAGTTCCCGCGATTGTTTTGAAAATGGACATAAATGACATTTGACCGGGAAGTGTAGTGCAAATGAATGGAGTATGCATGTGTGTGACGGGTGTAAGTTCACTCCCTGGTTCTCGCGCTATCGTGTGCACGATGTATTCATCATTTCGGTACTCTGTTCTAGTAAGATGGAAAGCTTGCGGTAAGCACCATGCAATATCTCTTTTTGAGTCTGTGTGGTTCTGATAAGAACCGGAGAGGCTCAACGTTTCGGACAGTGTGCTCTGTCCGTTGTCAGGAGTCAGGAGACTCTGTTCTAGTACAAATGATCCAAACCTGGACCTCCCCCCCCCCCAAAAAAAACGTACACTGAATTAATATCAGAAAATGAGTAGCTGGCCCTGGGCCTCAGCTCAGTTACGTAGTTTGCACATGGAGATTTTTTATTGAATCATGTTAGAGGTGAAAAAATAATTTACTTTAAAACTTACCCTTGTCTGATCAAAAACAAATTTTCTTTTCCAATAACGTGATGGCCCTCTGCATCGAACTAATCTGATCGCACTCAAGTGAACCATTTTCAATCGCTCTCTTTCGCAGGTCAAATCATCGGTGAAACAAAATTCCCTTGATTAAGTTGGTGTGAAGTTCCAAATCCATTCATGCTATTGGCAGAGCGCCCTCTGCTGTCTCACTTTTTGTAATATCATTTCCATGTAATTATCAATTTGTTTACGTGTGTCTATAGGGCTTACCATCATTTCTTATATACAAAAATGAAAAAAATGAAATATTCATCCATTCTGATGCACTCTAAAGGCTTCATAATGGCCGATACTGAATAGAAAAAAAATTAAACCAAGTTAACGTTACTTGAACGAGGAGAATTCAAAATGGCGCTTCCGTCAGAGGGTTGGTTAAGTTTACGTTGGTTTTTACAGGGTGCTGGAATTGTGATTGTGCCTTTATTACACAAATTAGTTCGAGTATCAGATCCGGCAGTTGCAGATGTACTGTATATTTATTTGTTGGTGATTTGTGGAGCATACGTCACCGTAAATTTCGCAGTTTTATTTGTGCTTCACCGGCGGAAATACTACAGACAGGTACTCCATTTATTACGCTTACTTTTTGTATAAGACAGTATGCAAAGAATACGTGGTACCAGACTCCAATTTTTTTTCTTTGAAATACATAATTGTCCCCAACAAAATTTCATCCTAATTTTCACAATTGGGACGAGATGAGTAACTAGTAAAACAGGTTTCAGCCAAAAAGTAATGCTAAGCCTTGACTGGGGCAATTCATTTTGAAATTTAGGCCTGGTATTAGTTTAAAATCTGATTCTGAATATCAAAATTGCCATGAACCCCCCATTTACTTAAAGAAAATAAAAGCCATACTCTAATTTAAAAAGGAAGGAATTATGACTGCATATAGTGCCTTAGTGGTTAAAATATAAAATGGTCATCCTGGAGCTGAACAAATTATTGTTAAAACGTGAACAATGTTCAAATCCATCATCAATTCACATACCAAAACATTGCACATACCAAAACACCAAATTCATGTAGGCGGCAATAAGATCATTGATATAGTAGATATGGTTGTGATGGTAGAGATATGCCCTATTACATGTAATTGTCAGTGCACTGTGACCAGAGCATGATGGCATGTAATTCTTCAGCATTGTAATCTCCCCAAGATAAAGCCATGTAACCATGAAAAGCAGTTTGCGTCAGTTTTTATACTTCTTATTTTTTGAAATTTTTCTGAACCAAATTATGAAAATTATGACTGACACTACAGATTGCTGCTCAGGCCTGTTTCATCGGTGTTGTCTTTGGAATTGGTCTGTCCATCTCCTTCTTGCACCAGAGCATCGCTGTGTTTGGCTGGTACCTGTGCGTCCTCGGCTTTTTCCACTTCTCCGAGTACTTCTCCACCTCCATTTACAACTACGAGAGTCTGTCGGTGGACTCATTCCTCCTCAACCACAGCGTGGCCTATGTGCTGGCTGCAGTCAGCAGTTGGTGCGAATTCTTTCTGGAGCTTTATTTTTTCCCAGGTAGGTTTGAAGTGACCTTGGAAAGATCAAGCATTACTTTTAAATTAACAATCAGTATTTTTAATGGAAAAAGTGGTCTTCAAATGGTCTCTGTGAGATTTTCGTGGCTATTTACATCACAAATGAGTACATATTTCTGTGACAGTTGAAAAAATTGACAAAAGTTTAACAAGCCTCATCTGAGGCCTCAGAAAGATACCAGCTATGAAACAGGTTCATTTAACACTTGATGCCCAAGAACCATTCGGTTCACTCAACCTTGTAATGATCTTCCTTTTTTCCCCCCGATATCGTCAGATCTGAAGCAGTGGTGGTATGTCAGTCTGGTGGGGCTTGTCCTCTGCGTCGGTGGGGAATTCCTACGGAAGGTGTCCATGCTGACGGCGGGCAAGAGCTTCAACCACTACATCCAGACCACCCGGGCCAGGGACCACGTCCTGGTCACCCACGGCGTGTACGCCTGGTCCCGCCACCCCTCCTATGTAGGCTGGTTCTACTGGAGCATAGGAACTCAGGTGTGTTGGCTGCAGCCTGTCTTTTGATGTGTGGCTATGGCAATGTCCGAAACTTAGAGCTGTGGCTTGCAGTAACACCAGCACCTAAGGGAAAAGGGTGCATCCGCTAGACAATGGCTGTCATAGTTGTCTGCGCTGTTGCTGGTTCTTAGGAAGTACGGCCGGGGAGGTTGAATTGAAATCTACCAACCCTCAGCCGTACTCAAATGTTATATCCATCACAAATCCAACATGAATCATGCAAGCCCAGCACAAGATCATCACAAGTCAGCCAGTCCTGAACCAAGTCACAAGCTGTTCAAATGAACAGTACGGTATCAGAAAAATTCCTTTGTGTGAAAGGACTTGTGACTCGACTTATGATGGGCTCACCCGCAGCCCAGGATTTGAGTCAAGCTTTTTTAAGTTACCTGTCAAGCAGGGACTTGCCAGAGTGTCTTCTAAATGATTTCCCTCCATTTCTTCCTATACTGTGGACATTTCTTTGGCGCTTTGTAGTGCACCTATTTCCTTGGGACATTTATGACGTTTTCACAATGTTACTGGTTTTCTTCTCGTTACTAACATTTGAATTGTAAACACATGGATTCTTTTTGTGCTTAGATCATTTTGTGCAACCCCCTCTGCTTTGTGGCCTACGCGATAACCTCCTGGAGGTTCTTCAACGAGCGGATCGAGGACGAGGAGATCACACTGCTGAACTTCTTCGGCGAGGAGTACCTGAACTACCAGCAACGGGTGGGCACCAGACTACCGTTCATCAAAGGCTACAAGATGGAGCTATGACCTTTGGCCCCTCCGCGTCGGGGCAAGGAGGTGGATAAGAAAGACCTCTGACCCCCCCCCCCCGCCCTGCCCGACGTAAAATGGATGCTTGACTTTTCGCAAAAATGGTGTGAACGTGAACCTGCTTGAGTCACCTGTGGGCCTTTTTTGGGTCCAAATCCTGCAGTGCTATCTGAACTATCTGGGCAGGTGTCTTGGCAAGCAAAGTTGCTGGAAGATGCGTTTGTGACTTTTGCTGTACACATTATCTCTAACTGTACAACATTTCTCAGTGGTTAAGAAAACAACGTTAGTTCTTGAACGTGGGTAAGGAAATGAGCATTGCTTCTCGGTACATAGAACAAGCATTCATTCTTCATCTGTAAATGTCAGAGTGCCATTTGCTGACATTGTAAAATTTGCTTCGCTTTTGTTTTGTATTACAAACTGGAAAATTGCTCTTCTCAGAAAAAATATTGGCGGCGATGACCACATTGCCCAGAGGAAAACTAGCACGCTGTTTCTTGAATTAGAGTGGGAAGGTTTAGAGTGTTGACACTTGAGAGAAATGGTCTCTCATCCACAAGTGTTGTAACGTGATTGTTGATAATTGTGTGTGAAATCGTTTCAGATTACAGAATGTAACGGTCAGAAGTGGACATGGGGAGGGCAACTGAGCCTTTGTCTTAGACCTGTTCTACACATGCCAATATTTTAGGGGTCAACCACATGTCTGTGCAGTTCAAAACTGTGTCTGCAGTCAGTTTTATTGTATGTGTGTGAGTGTGCCAAGCAAGCGTAAGCATTGGAAACGTATGTCATTGCTGGTACCCTGGTAACGGGTAGCCACTGAAGCTCTGAAGCGTACCATTCAGTTTGTTCTGCCTTCCAAAATGCTCCACTTGTTCGATACAGTAAGTGAGGTTATTGAAGTTCATGGTTCCTGTTGCAATGCACATCAAATCTTGACTTCAGTAAAATGCTTTGTATGGTATTGTGAAAAGCAAGGGTGGACACAGAACCTTTTTGGGAGGCAACTTTTTGGGGGGTTGCCAAAAATTAGGGAATTTCTCCATGTAATTTTTTATGGTCTTTCTGATGTTTAAAGCTGATTTATAGGGTTTCCACTCATTTTTGGGAGGAAGGGAAATGACACGGTCTCCAAAAATCATCCTTTTTTTAATGTTTATATTTCAAAAACAAAAATAGAATTTGCTCCTTGGGGTGGCTCCCTTTGCCCCCCCTAATTTACATAGGGTGAACAGGTGGTATTGTCTTATCTCTAAACTGCCATCACCAGGAAATTGAACACACCCCACATCTGTCCCTGGCTGTTTGATGTCAAACTATGCTGCCCATTATTGATGTTTGAATCATTTAGTTCTAAGCACACAATCAGAATGAAGTTTAAGTTGAGCTGGGCAAGTATATCTGTTCCTGCATTTTTGTAGATTTAGGTTGATTCTCTATGCAATTAATTTCATGCAATATCTGAGAGTAATGCTTTCTCTTTCTGTGTCCAGTACTTTGTATCGGGCTATCATGAGTCAGAAATTTATGTGTATATTAACTGATAAGTTTTGCTCGTATTTGAAGTATTTTAGTTACATATTTACACAAGTGCAGCTAATTTTCATTTTGTACAGGTATTGCACGTATTTTGCCAAATAAAAGGAAGTGAAGAGACTTGTTTTGATGTCAGCGAGCATTACTTCACATATACCACTATCACATGACCCGAGTTCCACACATTCAACAATTTAAACCTCAGTGAATGAGTCGGACACCAGTCCTTTGTTAAGAGTATTATATGCAATAAGGCCCTTCCTGTAGCAACTGGCTGCGGCTATGTGGGACTGACACCTGTGTCTAGATTTCATGGGAGACGGAAGGTGCGAACAAAGCCCTTTTTAGGACGGTACACAAATTCAGAGACAAATGTCACCCGCAAATATGTGGAATTCAGACGCCATTTTTTAAAATTCTTCACCCATTAAAATGACCTGTGCCGTTTTACATAGTAATACCAGATCAACATTGATGGATGGTGTCTAGATTAGAGATTGGAATGTACCTGACATGGTTAGCAACTCTAAAGTACAAAGTGATACATGTTTCAAGGACATATTCACATATGAAGTACTTGTGCCATAAAATGGACTTTCCCGCTCATGAAGGTAAAACTACTGACTGTGAAATCTTCAAGAAAATCACTTTTTCCAGAAAGTCTCCAGATATGATGCAATGATTGGTTCTTTTAAAATTATTCAAAGATAAAAATAAATTAAAAAAAAAAAAAACAATTCAAACTTGCACTTAGCTTCTTCATAGGCCATACTGTATGAAGTTGACAACATAGTAACAATTGTTGACATTCAGCAACTTTAAATATTTTGAAAACTATATAGAAAAGTAAAATATCACAAAAGGTAGACAAGTCTTTGACTTGTAAATGTATATTTTTTCCAGATTCTCATAGTACCTGTATGCAGAAAATATAAGCAAAAGGATTTCGTAAGTACATGTATGTACATTTCTATAACTCAAATACTCTTATTGAAATTAGAAAAAAATATATATATCAGATCTAATTAGAAACATATCTTTTGCATTATTACACACGTAAGAATTAATCGGAAAAGCAGCATAATGTGGAACAGTTTTCAATATATACATTTAAAATTAATGGTAATATCTTCTTCACAGCAAATGGGATTCAAGTTGGTGCTAGTCCTTATTTCTCTCTTTAGGTTTCTTTAAAAAGCCTTTAAGATATATAGTGTCCTTGATTTCTAGAAGAACTATTGGTTTCATTACCAGAAAGAATGCACATAAAAGAAATCTTTAAAATACACAGTATATAACAAATTTACGAAATATGGAATTCCACTAGCATAATTTCAAAAAGGAGAATTTTCTTTAAAAATTACACTTTGAGAATTTAAATTTATTTAAAATATGTAAAATGTCTTTCAAAAGGCACACAAGTTCATAAAAGTTCCAAAGGCAACACAAGTTTTTGAAAAGTATTTTCAACCAACCTGTTGTCCATCACCTGATCAAATTTGCATGTTACAGTAACACACATTGCTAGTAATATTGCAGCCTTTAATGGCATTGTCTTTTAGTATGGACCCATGCCAAGGAAGTTTAGTATAACACAATATAAAATTATTTCTACAAGTGGTTTTAAAAAGGATGAATTGTCTCGATTAAGTGCTGAAGTGAGTACTTCCTTGTGTTATTTATTTGAGATGGCAATGTTGTTGCTTAAAAAAAAATCTCGAACAAAATTGGTTTTCTTCGACGATCTGGCGAACCTTGCCTCCCTGCCTCGATTTTTAAACTGCTTAGTAAATTGTGCGATGGTCTTGCCTTTGTTCGCGTTTTCCCCCGTGTTTTCTGGCATTTTTTGTGTTTTTCGGTATTTTCTGGTATATAGTATTTCTAGCCGAGGTTCCCAATTCCCTCTAGGTAAGCATGTGATGATTAAGTTTTCACTCCCAACCTCATTCATTCAGTGGGCTTTCCCGGGAATGACATTTCGGAGTTTTCCTGCCAACTCTAAAACTGAATGAATTGTCGTTTATAATCATCCTTTACCTGAATTGGCAGCCGCGCTGTTGCATGTACACAAAATAGAATAAAATCCTTTCAAATGTTCGGGTTCTGGTTTCAAAGAGTCGTCGACTTAAATTTGTTGAAATGGGACAATATCACATCTTTTTTCAAATTCGATTAATTTGTGAAGATTTTGCATATACGTTTTTGTCTCAGTTCGTACAGTCCAATCAAAACGTCAAAGGACCACCTGATTGCATTTTCCCTGAGCAGCGGTGTATTCTGCTTTTGGTGTGGGGGGGGGAGGGCTCCAAAGCGAATGTGGCATCGGGCTTATTCGACATGATGTTGGGGGGCTCCGTTTGGCACAATTGCTCTTTTTCTCAATTTCCACCTCAGTGACCCTGGCTTACATACCTAACCCCCCCCAGAGCCATTCCCTGACTCTATAACTGAAACTGTTCTCTGTATCTTGTCCTTCAAGTTTTCCTCGGTAAACCTGAGGCACACAGTACCAGTGTATCTTTAAAATACATGAGAACTCTGGGCGGAGGGGCGGGTATATATCCCCCAGGTCTTGTGGGGGGTGGGCTATTGATTCACCCACCCCCGTTTTTGTGATGAGAAAAAAAAAACTGGTTTTCCCAGTAATCAGAGGTAGTCAATATGGCGCTCAAAAAGAAAAAGGACAAAATGACATCTCGCAATATTTACCGCTGTCCACTGGGTAAGAAGTGGGGTGGAATCATGGACTGGTCCCCGTTCATTAATCTCTATTATAATGGAAATCAATATCTCCGTCTGAAGACTACGCACGGAACAAGAACCAGTCTAAGAAATCAGAGATGGCGGACACAATCGTCAGTCGTGCGAGCCTCAGCGCGCGATCAGTTCAGACGGAACAAACTTGCGGCCTTGTGGAAGCTTGAAAAATGCAGCTATGGGGTTCGCGTGTTTATGGCATAAAACAGTTAACGTGAACCATTTTGGAACATAGCCTTCTCGACCTCGGGATCTTTTGGACAATTTTCAATGCGCATGATGTTGTAGAGGGAGCGCGCGTTGTGTCGTCCCCACCTTTCACCCATAATGCACCACGGTAAACCTTGTGCGACATCATTGTGTTTTAGGTCTATTAAAAATATCCATAAAGACACTGTTCAAATGTTAGGCTCTGCGGGAGCGCAGATGTACATCAGTATCATAAACATCTCCCGTAGTGTTATGTGGTGTCAGCATCTCTCCCCCTTTTTATATTTCCACAGCTGGGTAATTCATCCCCCCAGTTCCCACCACAAATTTACGTTTATGAAGGAATTTATAAATATAATTATGTAGATAGTATATAAAAATATTTAGTTCTATATAATGTAATGTATATTACTGGTAGGGGGTACAATATTCTTCGAGATATTCGCAGGTTTTTAAACGTTCAAAGTCAGTTCAATTTTTCCATTCGTTTGCAAACGACTTCTTATTTTACATCAAAGAAATAAAAATGAAACTATGACGGTAACGCGTATTATTAGTAACACTGCAATATTTATAGTACCGCGTCCTTGCCTGCACCCCTGCTAACGTAACAACAGCTGCAATTAACTGAGCGGAATGTCTGTTGCTGCTTTTCATTTAAGATGGTTATTGTGAGGTGATTCCAGCCCGATAGAAGCGAAAAGCGAACTTTTTATGAAGGGTCACATTTATAACATGGGTAAATACAATGACAGTACTACATTAACAGCTATTAACGACTGAACTTATCTGAGCAGTATATAACAAGTGCTTTCACTCTACCTTCGGCTCAAATTGAATAGAATTTGGACAATCCTTACAAGCAAGCCGCTGGAATGACTGGACATCTACAAACGACATATAACCAATCAATCCCTATCTACATAAGCCAGCCAGGGGCACATCATTATCCGTAAACAATCATCACCGTTGGTCTGTAAAAGGGTAACTAGATGCCTGATCAATAAAACACGCAGATGTGTTTAAAACAAGTCTTAAAAGCATAAACATTAACTAATAAAATTCCGCCACACTGGACGTAAACCGACGTCTTTGGAATTTAGTCCAGCGTCTTTTGTTTCAACTTTGCACTTGTATAGAGCCTACATACAATTTTCAATATATAATACAACCCAACAGCTGCAGTCCTCTTGCTGATTCGAATACACAAATCTACACTGCGACTGGACTTTAAGTCTGCATATCGATCAAAGCTGAATAATAATATCCTCTGCTGCAGGATTGAAATATCAGGCAAAATAATATTCTTACGATCCGGAATCAGTGAATGTATATTTCTCAAAAAGCCCAATATTTCTCAGCGGCATCAAAGAAATTAGACAAGGTTACACTGATATAAAGGACAAAGAAACGATGTGATTTGATCATGATGCATGGTAAAAAAACACTCCAAGTGGCTAAAGTGTTTTAAAAAAAATGTGCAATTACGCTGATAAATCAGGTGTTCTACAGGTGGATGCTTGGTGATGACATTTGATTAGGTTTCTCACACTTTCCAGAAATTTCTGCACTCTGACAATAAATTTCCATTAACTTTTCAAATTGCACAATTTGCCCAAATAAACTAAGAGAACTCAAGGTAAAACCTGGACACACAAAAAGGCTCCAGTCTTTAATAACGCATGTCCCCGGGACAAGCGTGGGTCGGGCAAAGATTCTTGTGTGACAACGAGTGATAAATGCACAATAAAGGCCAGAAGAGGATAATCTTCTAATACTATGTCAGTGTTTGTATAAGATTTATTCCTGCAGTGAAATGCATGGATGTCAGACTGGCGAGTTACTTACTGTCCTTGCCCTTGATTTTCGTAGCCCACGTTCGAATCGAAGTTGGAGTCGATACATAGTTGGGCTTTCATTCCCTAACCGCCAGCGGCTTTCTCAGGGATGTATTTCCAGGGTTTCACAACCTCTAAAATTGACAACTATATCTTTGATTTTTATTTTTCCCTCTTGGTTTTGAAAGGGCTTCTTTCTGCAGTGCCTGTAGAATACTGCAAATACACAGGTTTTATTACAAGAAAGAACTCAAATAAAACGAGATCTGTTTTTAAGTGAAGTAAACGTAGCATTAATGCGCAGTTTTGAAATATGGAACTTACCCAGCATAGCATCAGAAGGGCTAATGTGCTTTTCAAAATATGAGAACTCGTGTCATTTTATCCATATAATAATCTAAAGATCTTAACTCAAGTCTAGCCTGTTGAGTTACGATTGTATATAATTTCAAAATCGCTAAAAAGTCGTGGAGGGAAAATCGCAAGTGACACACAGTACTGTTTCACGGTACAACTGAAGCATTTCATGGCAATACCGTCTGGTGTGGATCCACGCAAAGGAAACCCAGACAAGTGACTTTTGAATAACCAATTAAAATTGTCAGCTTCTTTGTCTTAGAAATCCTATGGATATGTGACAATCTGGTCCTCAAAAGTTGAAACGGTAGCATGCCGTCATGCTACCTGTTTATTTACTTTTTGATTTCGACTAACTTGTGATCTTTGAGTAATGTCGATTTCAAATCCGCGCGTCGTATTTTAGCTAAGCAATCACCGAGGAACCTTACTTGTTTCTCACCGCTCTTTGTATCAGTCATTGTATCACATTTCCAGTCCTTAAGCATGGCGAAAACCTGTCCCTGCAGGTTCCTAGGATGGGATGTTTCATAATTAGTCAGTTCTTTAATTCTCAGATGGGTGCCCAAGGGTTCTCTTTCCTTTGCGCCTATTTCCTTCGATAATTTCAGGAGGTAATCATCACTCAGAAACTCTGCGTAGAGACAGAAAAGTTGAAAGCGATAATATTCAGTGATGTCGAGGCACTAGCATAAAGATGGCAGCTCTGATAAAAACAAACTAAACGAAACAAAACAAAATACACAAGAAGGAAACTCTACTACAACAAATGAAGCGGTTTAGCTCGTGACAAAAAACTGCAGGTAACACTTTCATTTTATGTTTAAGGCTGAAAAAAATGTTTTCATTGGAAGTGTGTCCACTCTACAGTTTACGAAGTTAGAAAAAGTTTTGACTGTCAGTATACACGTAAACGTTCAAGACTATGATTGTTGTATGTATGACGGTTTATAACACTTACCTTTAACATCTGGATGCTCAGAAGATCCCTGTCCTATTAAATAAAACAAATTATTGGTACAAATTGCATTGAGCAATAATGGAAAGTTGATATGTTCTCCAGTTGTGAATATTGCAGCGTTAATACTACTAGACAAATTTTGCAATTGGCATGCAGTCTCCTGAAATTCATTCCAAATTTTTTTCACGAGTAATTTTTTTTAATTTTCAAGTAAATAAAGCTGTTGTAGGGGCGGGGTAAGATGCGTGTTTCTTACTTTAAAGCGCTAAAATGGCAAACTATCGGTAACTTAACTAACACTTTCTCCGCGGTTGGAAACAATGTGAAGGTATTTCTTATGTTTTATTTTTGTCTTTACATAGATAGGGAAGTAAGCAAGGGTGAATGGCGAAGGGCAACGGGCCTATGGTCCCCAAAATTTTCTCCTTTGAGAGACAGGAGATTTCGTTTCTAAGACTATTTCATTTCTTTCCCTTCCAGAAGCGTGAATAAAAGGCCCCGAAAAACCGCCAGAAAGCCCATAAAAGGTTATATGAAAAAAAAAATCTCCAAATTTATGGCCCCAAAACAAGTCCCCCCCCCTTTCCCAAAAAAATCTGATTCTGAATCCACCCTTGTAAATTGCTTCAGATGCGGAAACTGTCATTTTTGGGGTGGAGCGGGTGCCAGACTCGGCCAAGTCCTTTGGCCCGAGTCGGCGTCGAAATTTCATCAGAATCTGATTGCTAGTCCGTCAGAAAGAGAACTCGAGTCCTATACACTTTCCCACCCAAAAAGGCTTATAAATCCCCGAATAAATAAACAAAACGGTCATTATGCACAAAGTGGTTGATACATGGGCAAAACCAAGTGTTGCAGTTTGTCACTGGACGTGTTTATGTCAGATATGAATAGAAATCATTTTAGAATTTGTCATCAGTCTCGCGGACTGATGTAGATAAGATTGTCCTGCCAATATAATAGTTCTCGAAAAGTAACACCTACCTCTACCGTGAGGGTCCTCAGCAGATAACGGTCCTGTTTAATTAAACAAATTTAAATTTGTCGAAAGTTATTTTGGGCATACTGCATTCTTACACACAGGGGACAAGCATTTTCAGTGACGTAATTATCAGCAACGCCTTTAACATTTTTCGAATGAAATATATGCACATTTTAAGAAGCTATGTAGGTTAAATTTGTTTTTTGATTTTAAGAGTTTTGCCCCCCCAAGGCAAAATTTTTCAACACTTTTAACGATTCTGGCTTCAACTTTTGGTATTCACTTTTCGAGTTTAATCAGCTCTTTGGATGCTCAGTAGGTCAGTTTCAGTGTTTTCAACGATTGGTTCTATGACTAGTAAAGATAAATGAGGCATTATGGCGTTGATCAGTGGGGACGGAATTGAAGTCAGATGGTACCGTTAAGGGCTTGATTGATTTTTACTATTGTTGTCAGTCGTCCTGACATTGCCTGTCCACGCCCATCTTCACACTTTTCAGAGCCCGGACATTCACTGCGCTACATAAAATAATATAATATTTACTCTTTTTAACCACAATCTTCGTCGGCCGAGACGGGACCTCCCCACAAACGGCATGGTATTCTCCAGAATCAGATTCCTCGAGTCTGTGAATAACCAGTTTCTTTATTCCTCCCGATTTGGTTATAACGACGCGCCCAGAAGGTTCCAGCTGTTCTCCCTTAAAAAATTCCATTTTCCAAAGTTTCTGCGAGAAGTTGTACGGCAGACTGCATTCTTGATTTTCAATCTTTTCGATAAAACGAGGTGGCTGATTGATGAACTTTGATTCTAAAAAGACAAAGACAAAACAACACACAGTTTTGCTCTCTGCTGATGCGTGTGGAAGTTTGGGTTGCGTCCCATATCAACGCACTGTGGCATCTATGGGAAGTGGATGCAGCAAGTCGCCATGTGACTTTCACCCCCAACACTCTCATTAATGAAATTGAACTGCATTATGAATAGTTAATGATATCTTGCTGGTCCACTGCCACGGGGGACTATGTGAGCAAGTCCAGCTATGCGCAACATATTCACTGATAAAAGGCGTTCACATACACAAAATGTAGTTGCTGCTGTTGGTTTTTAGGTGTCTTACTAGTAGAGGTGGGCTATTTGCGTTACAAAGAGCCACACTAACGACCAGAATCTAGACTACTTTCTTGCAAACACCTCTTAGTAGATAACGTGAACTACTGTGAACATTTACCCGCTCGTGTACAATACATACTGCGGGCAAGGTCAACATTTTACTCATCAGCAGCACGCAAAAAAGTGTCAATATTCTACCTGACGTCATTTCTGTGACAAACGTAACTATGATCAGTTTCTTTTTCTTTTACCAGCAGAATCTTCTGGTCGTGTGACCCTAGTGCGTCTTTTTTTAAAGTATGAGTCACATATCCCATGCAGCAAACGAAGTTTGCGTTATTGTGGGTAAAGAACAGTGCTATTGTTTAAAGTGCCAAAAAGTACTAAGTTTAATGCTGTGCCAGCAAAAGGAGGCTTACACCCTTTAAGCTGTTGAAGTCCCTACCTCGTGTCACTATGAGGATAAGTTTCAGGTCGAAGTTCGGACCTTTCACTCGGTACACTCCACTATCGTCTATCTCTACGTTTGGGATGGTCATGGTTCGCTCATTCAGGTCTGTGTCGTCGATGCACTCAGAAGAGATCTCTTTGTCATCCTTCCACCACGTGACGTCAGACTCAGACGCCGGGGCTTTTAACACCAACTTGAATTCGTCCATTTCTTTACGTTCGAACTCTTGCGAAATTATTATTTCACTTTCTGAAAGGAGAAGTGCGTGTGGGTCCATGAACGAGGAGTCTGGTATATTCTACTGCCAGCCAACGGACAATGCGCCTCAATTCTGAATTTTCAATGGGTTTCGCTGTGAGAGATATTTTTTACAATGACACACAGACTGATGTTTCTGCCATAAATTCTGGAAGCACATTCACTTGAAACTCTGACACAGTCATCGCCATACATGCAGGGTGATATGAGGGCGGGACAACACCATTCGCCAAAGGATCTCGATCTCGATCCGTGACTCCAACGCTGGTTCGCACCACTCATTATGCGGGTTTTGGTGTTCGTAAACCAACCAACCAAATTCATTCATGGTAGCCTTGCCTTTGTATTCGGCATGGTAATGACCGCCGGTGGCTTCATTCGGGACAAATGGATTTGAGTCCAGATTTTGACGTCCGTGCACTTTTTATATGGACTTCTCTTGTGCGGAAGTCACCTGCCATACCTGGTGTGGACGTAGCCTGTTGTCTTTCAATTAATAAAATACTCTTTGTCGAGCTGTTAATACCATTTTCACTGTTTTTTAATGGTTTACTTTGGCTCTTCTTCATTTTGCAACAGATGACCCTAATTCGAATGGTCCGTGAACTGTTTTTCAGAGAAGGTGAGCTTATGTATGCATGGATGTATCCACAGAAAGGCTCCCCTTTCTGCATCGTGTAAACATCTTTTGTCCACGAGTCCACACTGGGTATGTATTATTAGCGCATCCCAACACGCTTTTCGATCAGTGGCGATCGAAAAATGCTTGTCCCACATTTTGGAATCCATTTTTCTTCTACTCTTAACAACTCGTGTGGTGCCTCCGTAAACATTTGCATCCTTGCAAACACGCAGCAAGCAGTGGAATATTTCCGAGTCAATGTAGAAACTCAAACCTTTGAGTAAAAATTTAAAAGAAAATTAAGGTATTGTTATGAATAGGGAATACCTACCTGTTTCAACTGACGGTGCAAAAGTCACCGTCGATCCATTTATCTCGATAGGCTCACGGTTGTCTTGATCTGGCATGTTGCGCGATTTTCTCACAGGTGTTGTAGAAATACTTCCAGAACGCTTTTTTTTTGATTTCATCCTGTTTTTCAGATGTAACCGTACACACAATCGAGGCTGCAATCGTCTGGTTCTACAAATGTCATTGAATCGGAACAATTTCAGTCCTTTACATTTGATTAAATGGAATGTAAGAAATAATTTTCTCAAGGGCGTGTGGAGGAGGGCCATATCCCTTTGGGGGACAACTTTTTGTTATTTTCGGAAAAAAGTGAAGAGAAAGCTGAATTTTTGGTCCATTTCATTTCCCTTCCTTCAAAAAGCGTGCAAAGCCCCCAAAATGTGGCCTCACTCCCGACAGAAAGCCCATAAATGGTTACGTGAAAAAAATCCAAAGTTTCCGTCCCCCCCAAAAACCCCAGTTTGCCCACCCCCCAAATGTTATGGATCCGTCTTTTAATTTCCCATGTATCGATAAGAATATGCACACAAACGACTATTAAAACAAACAACAACAACAACAACAACAACAAAATATGTGACCAGGGGCAACACTTATCCCGACACAAACACAGCAGCAATTTCTAATGTAACGACCACGACGATGAAAGTCGGAAATGTTCATGATAACTTCAAATTCAAATTCAAAGGCGCGAATTTGATAGGGGATTTCACGCCAATGCAAAATTGTTTGCAGCAGAAGTCGCTGTCTCACTTCATATTACCCTTAAAAAGTTGGGTAGAATTATTGTTATTATTTATCGTATGGTCTATTTATTTCATTAGAAACCACTCAAAGTACGGCATTTTACAATAGTCAATAACAGTATTAAAATTTAAACAAAGTCAACTAAGTACAATGATTAAATACCATTTAAATACAAATAAATTGGCACGCCAAAACGTATCTTTAAAAACGTATTTAATGAGATCTGCCTCGATCCCATAATAGTACAGTCGAACCCCGTTATTAAGAGATCTTTAGGACTTGGTCTGTTACCTTGTTATTATAGGAAACTTGTATTTATAGGAATAAAAAGCAATGAAAAACAAAGAAATGGAACTTCGATATTTCCTGAATATATCAGCAGAACCTTGTATTAACAGTACTCTTGTTACCAATGGTGGACTGTATGTTTGTACATGCAGACGCAGCTGCAGCCATTAACTCGGATGCGGCTGTGTCTCATTAGTCAGTGGTGCCGTTCCGTTTACCACCCTTTCCGAAAACTGAATGGAGCTTTGTCCTTTCCTAGCGCGTGTCCAATAGATGGAACAGCCTCTGATCGAGAATGAACTAGTCTTGGGCGAATTCTCAGACCAAAGGGTATATAAGCTTGGGATCGTTTCTCGTGTAATGTTTCGGCGCCCCCCCCTTTTGGAAATACAAAATACACACAAAAAAGGTGGGGGCATTTTGGACGGGTGGGCGGGGATGATCACCATTTAAGGGGGCGTTTACATGACCTTATTGGTGGCTATACCAGCTGCCTACACGCTTTTGCCCTATAATTGTGTAAATGCCCAATATTTAGATTTTCTGTAACTATTTTTTGGTCTTTTGAACTTCGCCAGCAAAACAACACGTGAAAAACTGTGAAGTAGAGAAGGCTGATGTTTCAGCGCATATTTCAGTTAAGAGTGTTGATTTAATCAGTCGTCTTCATTTTTGCATAACCTTCCGCCTCGACTTTAAGCACAGTTTGTACATGAAGAATGTTTCTTTTTCAGAAGTTTTTCTGCGAATCAATTTTTTTCCGTTCCAGAATAAAACTCGGTTCGGTTCAGTTGGGGTTGGTTGGGGTCGGTCGGTCGGTTGGTTGGCCGGCTTACTGACTGAAGGATTGACCGTCCGACCAAATGACGTCAATAACCCACAATTCGACCGATAACAATATTTAAAAATTTTAGTCAAACCCGGGAAAATCAGAACCATGTCAACTCAAGTATTTATCGTTTCAGACGACCACGAGCGTCTCAATGCCGACAACTGCGACCCCAATGTCACCTACGGTCCCTTTGACCCGAGTAAATTAATCATTTCAAAACCCGTGGTTAAAGAAGGGACCTACACTTCACCCATTTTTTACAATCACAACGGCCAAAACAAACGCCTGTTGATTATGACGATAGAACCCTGTTACGGAATAAACCCACTTTACAAATACGGCACTCGAGATAAAACGCCCGAAAACATCAAAGGCCGTCAAATTTGTTACCAGATACAAGAACCTACGACAAACGTACTCGATCACATAAATTTGGCCGTTTATAAATTTATTGAGTCTCAAGGGTCTAATCTCCCGTTTAACACCGTAAACGCCTACAAAACCAGTCGCGATATTGATGAATTGAACAAGATCGAATATGTAGTTAAACCGCCTTATACGGCTAAAAACCAAATGTACGTTAAAATAGATCCCTATGCCTCCCTGTTTGATCACCAAAAAAGATCCATCGACTCGTCAAATATCGATAAATTTATCAATAAGCGATGCGACGCGCAATCATTTATTTGTGCAAAAGACGTATACTACGGTACCCACGGTTCACTGTCTTGCGGAGCCAGCGTTAGGTTTAGAGTGACAGCGGCAACGTTGAAAATTAGAAACGATGGACTAATTTCGAGTAAGTCGGCGTTGCAAGCGTTTAACGGATTTGAATTAAAAGTCGATTAAATTTGAAAAATCAATTTAACCTCGGTTATTCCTCGGAATAACTGGGGTTAATTTTTTTTCCTTAAATAAATAAACTGTTAATATAAAATGACTGATGCAGAACTTTGTCACTTGCTGAATCTAAAGGAAGTACAAATAGCAGGATCTCAAAAACAAAGTAAACCGAGGCCACCTTGTAACCACCAAATACTTGAAATAGACGAAAGATACGCGTGTAAACATTGCGGTTTAATTTTTGGATGGGTTTCCTCGTACACCCCCGCAGACATGGGAGATCGATATTACAAGCACCATGTTTGGAAAAAACCCAAGCCGCCAAAATCGAGAAAAACGTTGCAGAAGTACAACATTTGTTTTAAAAACGGCGAAGCGGGTGAAATAGAATATAAGTTAAACCAAGTTTTAAACGACAAGATCTCCAGAGGTAAACCGTTGAAGGCTTTAATCGCGGTGTGTTATCAAGAGACAACTGGGGAAACCGAATCTCAAGTGAAAGATCTATTTTAAGTTTCGGATAAGCACTGGGAAAACGCCCTCGACAAATCAAAGCTCGCCAAACAAGACCTATAGATTGAACAAACAAGAAACGTATATAATAAAATGGAGACTCACACGTTTTACTTAACCGAGAGCGAGCAGACGTTTAAATTGAAAAACGAGATCAACAACACCAAAGGCGACAAGGTCATCAGAGTAAAGAATATTCAGTTTGAAGCTGGATATTTTAACGTAACAAACGCCACTGAAACGGAGTGGGATACAAACTTGGACGGTGGGCCCGCGGGGGTACTTAGCGAACGACCGCCCGTTATACCCTCAGAGGAAAGAACGGACGTATCTCCCAGTTCAGAATTAGTACAAACAGCTAAAAACAGATTGATCCAAGCAAATAAAAGAGGCAACTTAGCGGAAGAAATCAGAATCATCGCTGATGAAATTG
>NW_019091765.1:41391-60441 GCF_001949145.1 Acanthaster planci | reverse complement strand
AATCTTTCGGACAACTGGCCAAATTGTTAAGCAGGCCTTATCATCCGATCATAAGCAGGCCTAGCTGGATAATTTCCGGGTAGGCCTAGTTCTGGATGTAAACTTTTCCATGAGAGTAAGTTTTCGAGGCAACAGGGACCTTGGACTGTGGTTTTCTCCCATCATCATGTAGTACATGTAAGGATACTCACTGCAAAGCTCTGGACAAGATCACTGTAGCCAATCTGCTCCAGAGCTGAGTAGAGGACTTCTCTCTGATTGATATCCATCCAGGAAGGGCCCATATTGGCCTAAGCCCTAGCCTAATTAATTTTGCAGGGGGCTAAGCCTAATCCTAGGCCTATAATTATACTGTCAAGACTGTCATGTAGACACACATTGTTTGGTGCAGTGTGATGACTAATGTGCAACATGCATGATCTTAGAATTAGTCGCAGGATACTTTGGATTGAGATGGTGGCACAATTGCAGAATACCCTGCCACTCACCTCTCCCACATCGTAGCCGGCTACGATGTCGCGCTTGACTACTCACACAGGGTTTCGTTATGCACTCAGTGATTTTTGTACATAAGCCAATAGCTTCACCTAATCACAATTGGCCGTAAAATGCCCAATTTGGAACTGCCCGTGTTCGAATCGGCAGACGTGGCATGTCTGCACTATCTGCTGTAGGGGGCTTTGATTTGCTTTTGCTTTTAAGGGTAAAAGATTTGCTTTTGCTGTTAAGGGTAATTCCTTGATTTGTTTTTGCTTTCAAGGGTAATAAGTAGCAAAACTAAACATTTATTCTTACTGAAAAACGGATACCTAACTTCTTCCCAAATGAGTATGTATAGCCTACATGGACAATTCCACAGATCAACTTACCCAAGCTGCCCATTCTTCTTACATATTGTTATCGCCTACTGTTTGGCTGGATTATATATATACATTGTATACCTTGCTGCGTCCAATACAAACAACATGAATATGTCCCGTCCTTTGTTTTTGTGCCGGTACAAAAATTTGCCTAAAAATGAAAAGTAATGACACTTTTGCCGTCCATGACTTGGCATACCGGCCTTCATTTGTCCCCAATGTCCTTCAATCTTGTTAGTGTGTCCTCCGAATTTACTGACAAATTCCTTGGAATGGTTTACAGTTTCGTGTACTTATCCACATTTCTCCAAATTTGTGTATGCCTTCCAGCAATCCGATACTATGGTTGTGCCGGGGGGCAATCCAGTCCTGTATGAATGGTAGAAGAGTAGCCTCATCACGCTTCTCCACAGTGAGAAGGAAACATTCTCTGGAGTCTTCCTCCATGCCGCTGAATACCCACTGCCCTTCCACTACCGGTGTCCCCGGTAGTATTTTCGCTTCCCAATCTTGCTTTCATCAATTTGGACATGTTTCCCCGGCCCTCCGGTTTGTTTTTTATCCATGTCCAACATCACTACTTTGCACGTCTCGCAACAAAACCTGTCTCAGTCCACAGCTGTGTGCTCTCCAACTGCATCCAAATTTGTCCTTGGGTGAGGTCGCAACACCACCAATATGTTAGTTTCAATGTCTCCTCCAGTGACAAGTTGCTCTGTGAAAACCAACTTCCGTTGCAGATGGACTTTTCTCAGCGATGCC
The DNA here is from genome assembly GCF_001949145.1 of Acanthaster planci. The sequence goes on along the minus strand of NW_019091765.1, from coordinate 58,819 downwards.
TCTTCCCATTTACCTGCCTGCGGCATTCCCATTTCTGGTGGTCCAATCTGTCTCCTGCTTCCACGATCTTCATGGGTTCACAGGAGTGAGGACAGAGCATCTGTATTGCGATTAAGCCCATGTTCTGGCACCATGCTACAGTGGTGTCGAAGCTCCATGACATCTCCCTACACAACCTGTCGTAGGTCATGAATCTCTCACCGATGCAGTTATCCTGATGCCGCTGGTACGATGAGGGGCCCTTAACAACTTGGATGCTTTCGTCTTTGGTGCTTGAACTGCCATGCTGGACTCTAACGTTACATTTTCTAACAAACTTTTTCATTTTGCAACAAAAAATCTCGCTTCTTCGATACACGACATATTTCAAATACATGTATAGCTAGTTGTGACAGGGTAATTTAACCCACGCTTCCTTAATTTCAACTGGCTTTTTCTTTTCTAATCCCCCTCTTTCCATCAGCAAGGAATGTTGCGGCAACAAAAGGGATATATATACTTCAGTGATCAAAAACCACACCGCCCTTATTATGCTGCTAGCCTTGCAAGACTCGCTAATAAAAAATCCTACTGACTCTACCTCCAGTGCTTCTCATAATAGCCAGGCAAACCACGCTTGACTTCCACAAAGTTTTGGATACCCTGCCACTAATCTACCATTACCAGACTGGGCACGACCTTTTCTTTTGACTCTGTCGCCAATCTCCCCATTTTTTCACACGTGGATGCCTCAATGCTTTGGTCTTCTCTTGGCAGCCCCCTCCATGTATTTCACAATTACTCTCTGTAAACACAACCAAGGTACTTAAAAGCACTTGTTTTCTGTAAACAGACACACAACACAAACAATACGTTTAACTCGTCTGCACATGTACAGTTTCAACGCCACCCTTTCATTGTTAACTTGTGTAACTGATGCATGAATGTTAACTTGTTGACACCATGACAACCCATGGTCACTCCTTCCCACTGTTAGTATCCATGAAATCATACTGAACACTAACTTTGGACTTGGAATATTTCCTACACATCCCATTCACTTTGTCTTGCTTCGTCCTTTTTTAGCCACTTCCACATCGTATCTGTGTAGCCGCCAAATGGCACTAACTTTGGACTCACAATATTTCCTACACATCCCATTCACTTTGAGTTGCTTCGTCCTTTTTTAGCCACTTCCACATCGTATCCGTGTAGCCGCCAAATGGCACTAACTTTGGACTCACAATATTTCCTACACATCCCATTCACTTTGTGTTGCTTCGTCCTTTTTTAGCCACTTCCACATCGTATCCGCGTAGCCACCGCAAACCGGCACTAACTTTGGACTTAGACCCATTTCGTCCGTTTGCAACTTTGCTCGTTTGCTTCTTTGACCGTTTTCTACTGCACCACTTCACACAGCTTGTTCACAATGCAACATAGCCCCAGTAGTGTGGCAAGGACTCTCATTCCAGATCCATCATTAGCCACACATCCGTATATGCAATTTCATGTCGGCGTATTGAACATTTCGGCGCACCCACTTATCATCATGGGCGCAATTTCTTTTGCACACGAACATGATTCTTGACCTTTCCGTTTTCTAAAAACCATTTATTGAATTATTTCACTCACGTTATTCAGGTGTTTTCCAGTCTTTTTGCCTTTATCCATTCAATCTAATGGGCTCGCTCACTCAGTCGCCATCTTTAAAATAAGATCGTTGAACAATACATCACTTGACCCCTCATCGTCTCAACGGCTGTTCCATGTCAAGACATATGTAATAAACTGACTGATGACGATAAGATACTACATGTACCAATGGGCTCTCCCAAAACTTTGGCAGCAGTTTAGAAGTTTAGAAGAAATTGCACCCACGATGATAAGTGGGTGCGCCGAAATGTTCAATACGCCGACATGAAATTGCGTATACGGATGTGTGGCTGAGGATGGATCAGGAGTGAGAGTCCGTGCTACACTAGTGCCACTAGTACTAGTAGTGGGCTAAATGCAACACAGCAGCTCGACATCGTACTCGTAGCCAAAGATTTCAAGGGGGTAATTTTCGCGTGGGGGGGTATTCTGCAATTACTCCGAGATGATTTGATTGATTGTATTTTGTAGCGTCTAATGATATACTGTTCAATATACTGGTGGTATATCATTGGCACAAATCATAAAATGAGGTTCATTCTACAATCCTTACCCCTCATCGCTCGACGATCCGCACACCATGTGACAAAAACAAGCGCAGCGTATTCGCGTAGCAAATTTTATGTTCCTTTGGATACCAGTCCTTATAATTCCGACTACTCCCGCTAAGATTATGTATGGAGACGTCTGGGAAATTTGTGGTCAGGGAACCATACTAATCACATATGACCTCGGTCATCCGGTCATTTGGCAATAAATAAACCATGGAGGTAGAATTCTACCTCCATGAATAAACGCAAAGCAGCTGCAACCAAAGCCTAGCAACAAAACTGAAACTCCAAAAATCTCAATTTTCTAGAAATCAGCTGTTCAATATATAGTCTAATGCTGAAGTCGTGCAGGTATTTTGAAATTTGGCGACTTAGTTGGACAGATATGGAGTGTTTTGTAGCCCNTACCCTTATCGTTACATAAAATCATACATATTTCACCCTGTCTCCAAGTTGCTTGATTTCGACATTTTCCTCTAAGGATTTGTACATAACTGAAGCTCCCAAAATCTAAATTTTTTTCACGACATCAGTTTCTCAATAGTCCCAGACTCAAATGGAACAGCTATTTAGAAATTTGGCTATTTAGTTTGAGAGGTATTGAGCCTTTTCGTAGCCCTACCCGTAACCGTGGAAATTCGTACATATTTGGCCTTATCGTACGTTCATTCCGATGTTTTCCCACATAAATCCCAACATAACTGAAGTTCCAAAATCTCAATTTTTCAAGAAATCAATTCTTAATTAGTAGAAGACTCAAATCGTGCAGGTATTTAGAAATTTGACGATTTAGTTGGAAAGATATGGAGTCTTTTTGTAGCCTGAGCCCGCATAACCTCAACTTTCCAGACAAAATCGTACATAATTATTTCACCCTGTCTCATTTGCTGCATTCCGATGTTTTCCCCCATGAAATCCAACACAACTGAAACTCAAAAATCGAAATTTTCAAGAAATTCGCTCTTCAATAGTAGAAGGCTTAAATAGTGCAGGTATTTAGAAATTTAGCGATTTAGTTACAGCCAGATCATCAGTATAGTCTATTTGTACCCCTACACTCAACTTTTCAGACACAATGGAAAATATTTCACCCTGTCCAATTTTCTGCATTCCAATGTTTCCCCTGTGAATTCCAACACAACCGAAACTCCAAAAATCTCAATTTTTCAAGAAATAAATTTTCATTTGCTGGATTTCGACGCTTTCCTCTTAATTCGTACATAGGCCTAACTGAAGCTCCAAGAATCTCAATTTTTTCACGAAATCAGTTTCTCAATATTGAAGACTAAAATCAATCGGGTATTTAGAAATTTAGTTATTAAGCTGGGTAGATAATGGAGTTTTTTCTAGCTCCCTTAACTTTAAAAAATTGCACACATTTCACCCTGTCTCATTTCTTGTGCATTCCAATGTTTTCCCTATGAATTCCAACACAACTGAAAATAAAAAATCTAAATTTTCAAGAAATCAATTCTTCAATAGCAGAAGACTTAAATCGTGCATGTATTTAGAAATTTTGCTGTTAAGTTTGACAGCTATGGAGTGTTTTTGTAGCCCTACCCTTAACTTCATAGATGAAATCGTACACATTTCACCCTGTCTCATTGCTGCATTCCGATGTTTTCCCCTATTAATTCCAGTATAACTGAAGCTCCAAAACTCTAAAGTTTTCAAGAAAGCAATACCTCAATAGTCCAAGTCTCAAAGCGTGCACGTATTTAGAAATTTAGCAGGTGAGTTAGACAGATTGAGTTTGAGTCTTTTTGTAGCCTTACCCTTAACCTCAAAATAAATTCGTACATTTTTCACACTGTCTCCTTTGCTTCATTCCGATGTTTTCCCTATGAATTCCAACTTAATTGAAGCTCCAAAAATCTACATTTTTCTAGAAATCAACTTCCCTATGGTCCAACAGTCAAATCGTGTAGGCTTTTAGAAATTTGGCTATTTAGTTAGACAGATATAGAGGTTTTTGCTGCCCTACCCTTATAATTTAAAAGAAATCGTAAATATTTCACACTGTCTCAGTATTGTAAATGACAGCGTGCTAGACCAAATTTACTCTCCTATACCTACCCGGCTAAAAAAGGTGAAAACGACTAAAAAGAAGGTGAAATCTTCAAAATAAAGTGACATTGCTACCCTACTGGGTACCTTCCCCAACCCCTAAACCCACCCCCAAACCAAACACAAACCCCACAACCCCCAATCCCCAACCCAGATTCCCCGGCAAACCCCACAACCAAAACTTGCACCACAAACCGCCCTTGCACCACAAACCCCTGTAGATTATTTAATAAAATCTCCAGCTGGATCATTTTGTTTCCCAGTTTAACCAGCATCTCTGGCATTTTTTGCGATTGTGTCAAGCTCTACAAATAAATCAGGATTTCTTTTGTCAGTTAACAACACATAACCATATATATCAACGGCTTTGTAAAATAGACCTTGATCTGTGCGGTTTTCAAAATTTTGATAATGTTTTACAGTCGGAAGATCTGTTCGATCACGTTCAAAATGTTTATAGAAATCGTCTGCCTTACCATTAATTATCATTCTTTTCCCTCGTTCTAATGTATCATATCTGGGTTCTATCGTTGATTGACCTTCTAAAAAATTAGTTTCTTGTTGCGTTGTGTCAAATGTATCGTCCCAATCTAAATCATCTTGATTTGTTTCTTCTTTATCTTGATCCAACAGAGGAATTTCCTCTGGGTGAAATGCACCTTCTGCTATTTATAATAAACCGATTTTAACTGAAACTACCTGGTATGATACCTTGCGACACAAGCCGGCCTAGTGTGGCCAAGGCGCCGCTGGCCACTGCAGTCATTTTGGCTACATCGTCTACCGACAACCAATCTAAATCGGGCGGTGTAATTCTCAATAGTTTTTTTACCATGGAAATGCCACTGACTACTGCACCGTGATAAATGGTTTTTGCAATTCCTTTTACACCTATAGATTTTGCGTTACTCATGTTTTATTATATAGCGTTTTTAATTTATTCCGTGTCTAAAACTTCTTGCGCGGGTTTTGTTGCTTGAACGGGTGGCGGTGGTTTCGTTTGAGCAGCGGGCTTCTTCAAAAATAACGCTAGTGCGATTCTTCCGACTATTAGGCCACCCAAAATCAAGTTTCTGTTTTAAGTGTAAAGGTTCTCTAAGTTGAACTTACTTCCCGACTTTACCTCGGGTTCTGACTCTACGATTTTCATTTTGGCGAGCTGTAATTTCATCTTTTTGTTATGTTCTGCCAGGCGTTTACCTTGTACTCTTGGTGACCGTTTGCACCTGTGCCTTCACTGGACTGTTGGAGTCGGTGCTGTTTGTTCCTTGTCTGTTTCCATCTTCTTTTATAATAGACTGATTCTTGTTGATGTCTAAATGTTTTGTTCTTATTAACGTTGCAACTAGCGGCGATAAATAAACCCCATACTTGTAACAAAGTTCCCTAAAGAAATGCCCCATCGTTTGACTAATGATAGGATCGTTGTTTAAATCTTTTGTCAAATCGACCTCCAGTTCTAAATTTACGTTGAAGCCCAGGAATTCTATCGGTGTAGCGATGCCTAAAAGTCGCGCATAAGGACTTAGGATCAAGTTGTCTTGAGTTTTAACGATCCATTTGCCGAACTTTACTTCGTACAAATTTTCTTGCTCTGCAGCAGTTAGAGATTCGATGTCTTTGACGCTGTATTCTTCCCCCAGGTGTTTTTTAGATTTTCCCGAGGCGACTACTGAACAGAGTCTGTCTTTTACGTTGGGTTTGAGTTCGACTGATGCTGTTTTAACTTTTGCGTCTGTGAGGATACTTTTAATGTCGTCCATTTTATGATCATAATTTTTGAATTGGTTTAACGTTAGCCTAGCGGTTACGTACTCAAACGTGTAATACGTCAAGTTAATTGCAATAACAAACTCAATAATTACTTGAATGAATTGTAGCATTGTTGATATTTAATTTTTAATATTTAACAATGTTAATTAACTAACGCGATAACTAGTTGAAAATTTGTTAATTAACTAGTTTATAACAGACTGGTGGTTCTGTCATTAACCAGCTTGCGAAATTTGACATCGCGTAAATGCCGTTTCAACCGATCAGCTCTTCATCGGTATCACGTCGTTTTCATCCAAACACCGATAAACGAATTTCGTTTCGAATTTCTGCGTTAATAACCAACAGCTGTGATTAAAGTGTCTTCCACTGAACGCCATCCTACTTAGCGTGCAAGTGTTGCTCCCTTTGATCTCTTGCAATATTTAATAAACTGATACGAGGTACAGTCATCCACGATAAACAAAGTGTTTACACCGTCAAAAATGTTTTGATACAAGTCGACCGCGTCGTTAATTTCTAGTTTTTCTTTATCTAAATCACACAAGTAAACATTCCCGTCAGTACATACCCACAACCTTTCTAAATACGTTTTTTTTTAAAACAGCGCAGTGAGGCGACTTATACATGTTCCAACTCATCTATTCTAAACCCGATTTAATACACCAAACTGTTAAAATCACCGTCTTCGACCGTCAATTGCGCGTCCATCACTAAAACACGTACATTATTAACTGCCCCGCAGCTCTTTCTATTTGTATCGCTATGTTGCCACCTCCACCCAACGGTTGACCAGACTAGTGTGCCGAGTTATCGCCGGAACTTTTAAAATCGAGCCATAAACCGTACTTGTCTTTCAAATAACTAGCCGTGTCAACGCCGGTTAGAATCACGTCTTTCACGACCGCTCGCCCCGATTTGGTATCTGAATCGCCAAAGAACTTGGTAATTTCGTTCTAATGTTGATATTCGAATAGCCCTTGCGAAAACAATTGATTCGGTTTAACTTCGACCGTCAAGATACTTTTTGTAATGTGCGGATTGTAAAATTACCTTGGGCTTTTAATGGCCGGGTCTTTAAACATGATCAAGACGCCTTTCAAACTTTTCATCGTGTGGTCTATATTGATGTTCACAACGTGTCTGATTTGTTGACTGACTGTTTCTTCCACGAATGGATTCTGTCAAATAAATAATACACGGAGCCTTTGTGTTTTTGCCGCAACGCTTGGGCCAGATCTTCGTATTCCAACGTCAAGTCTGAAATTGAATGTCTCCGGCCGTGTCGGTCGATTTAACTACTTTATCTTGATTGTTGAACTCGAGTTGATTCGTTAACGGTTCTTTAAAACCCGAGGGAAAAAATGGCCCGTGACCGTCAACATGGGAACGTCCAACGGAATGGAGTATCTACTTTTTAAATCGTCCGCGATGGCTTTGTCTTAACTGTCGTTGGCAGATTCGACGGCATCGTCCGATATTCCGTCGAGTCCAACTTGAAAGCAAATTTTGCGGTGCTGGGCACCACAACGTCGTATTTATCCAATGCCAGGAATTGAATGTTTAGCGTGTGCGTCGCAGCTATTGAGCTCGGATTGTGCGTAATGGTGACTTCGCGTCTTTCACCTTTAATGGCACGAGGAACTTCTAACCTGCGGCTCAAATTCAGTCTCTTTGTGTATTGATTCGCCATATTTTATTAGAAACGGTTTTATAATCAAACGGTTTTATAATTATGTAAAAATCTTAAACAAGGAGGACAACGCAATCAACGACAAGAATAATTCTTGATATATACCCATTAAATCGCGCTTGTGAAACATTTCTGCAAGCAGATCTTGAATCCCTGAAAGCATTTCAGAGTTGTGATCCACGTCGGCTCTCGTGTCACCCAGCATAGATTCGATGTTTGTTTGATCGGCACTGATGTCGGCTAATATATCGCTCACTTTTCGATCCATGTTTTAAAATATGTAAAATAAAATGGCGAGTGCACTAATGATGGTCGGAGGAGCTATATAGTCAATGCTATGGCGTTTACGGGTCCGATTTTTTATTTAGCAGTCTGAGTCAAAAACAAGTCGACGAAGAACGAAAGCGACACGATCTCGCGTTGGGACAACTGGCGCGAGCTAACCAAAAAAATAGCGTTCGTTTGTTGGACTTTTTAAACGAACGTATGAGACAAGAGCGCGCGAGTCAGCGTCAATTTACCGACGTGGAGAGGCATTGCTAGCTTACTCGGGATTTGACGGAAAATGTGTGGCAAAGTTACCACCCTAACCCAAGTTGTCAGATTTTTACGTGCCTTCGGAAGATCAGCAAAGAACTTCCCCCAAACGTTTTAGTGCGGTATTTGTATTACCCCGGCGAACAAGAAGGTGGCACTGTAAAAAGGGCAACCAATCCAATATGGAGCGTAGATGTGTTTTAAATAAAAAACGCACAAGTCAATTCAAACGAGTCAATGGCCAAAAAAGCCAAAACGGGCCCGACGTTACATTATTTACTCGATGGACCCAAACGGAGTTTTGTGAAAGAAGAACTTCAAGTGGTAATCAAAGACACTGAAATGCCTTCAATAATTTAAAAGTTTTTCGCTAAAATTCCTTCACTGAGTTGATTTTAACAGCTTACGAATTATCTCGAGCCTTTTGTGGCCAAACGCCAACGTATCGATGCCGTTGCCGAGAATATATCGTTTTGTGTCGAGTGAATGTAACGACATTTTTTCTGAATAATGGTATAAAGCTGATGTTGATACGATTGTATCACACAATGATCGTTTGGAAACTTTGTTTGGTTTAATAGACAGTCTCTATAAGACTCGTGTTGTAAGTCACTGTCAGTTACTGGCTTTCTAACACCTTTGGCTTTTCTAACGTTTGTACCGTTTTCGAGTGTGATAAAATACATCTTGGGCCGTATACAAATGGTTTCTGATATGCTAGCCCCGCCAAACTCATCTTTAAATTTACCGATGACATTTTTTTGTTGACTTTGTCATACAGCTCATGCCCTGTGGTATTACTAGAATCAAATTGGCTGCACATGTCCAACAGGTCTTGATAAACGTCATCCTTTTTAATTTCAAGAGTAAACTGTCGGCGTCGGGGTAAAGCAAGCCTAATCGTTCGCCGTAACGACATTTTAACGTGTTGTAATAAAATTCGTACATTAACATTTTGGAAAGTTCTAGTATTGTAACCCCCGCGTAAATCAGTTTGTTTAGTATGACTTTTGTTTTCATCATTTCGACACAACTCATGTCGCATTCCTTAAACTTAAAACTTTCTTACAACTGGGTTTATTCGCCATGCATTTAAATTTTTTAACGTCAGAGTCGTTGTCGCGAATTATTTTTGTGTCACAATGTTTGCAAACATTTTCCATCGTTTTACCATACACTGCGTGATTGGCGAGTTTAAAAAAGTCTTGATCGATGCGATGTTAGGCTTCTTCACGTAATTTAGTGTTTATCGATATAACTACGTCATCAAGGACGTTGACAAAATTTCATCACACGATGTACTTGATTCAAATCGACGCCTAATTGCAAATACAATTGCAATAGTCGATAGTGCACTACATATTCTTTTTGGGAGCGAGCGTATCGACGAGCTTTTTCATATTCGGGGCTTTGTTACCAAGCATCAATTTTTGTTGCTGGCTAAAAACATCGAGTTTGATGTTTTGTTTTCGGGGGCTAAAGGAAAATCGTTGAAAAGATCGTGCAAGTGATATGGCACGTTGAGATTGACTTTGAGCATATATCCGTAATAATCCGTGGGATTTAAATTGAGAATAAAGTCTGCAGTATATTCTGTTTGATTTTCGACCCATTTAAATCCTCCAAGTGACAATGGTTGGCTCATGGCCCACCCGTAAAGATTGCTTGCGTCGAGATACAACAAATAAGTTGCGGGCTCGTTTGGGTTATAATAGGTGAGGTATTTGGTATTAGCCTTGGAGTATCGTTTATTAAAGAGGCTCGAGATGCCTCCTCTTTGGCTTTCTCCAAAAATAAATGTTTGTCGATGTCTTCTAATAATTCAAGTTCTACTCGACTGTGTTTCAACAACGCGTCCCAAAAAAGCCCCGGCGACGTATAATAATTTGCGGGTTCGACGCTATAATTGTTGAAGCACGTATTTCTAAAATTTTGAAGCACATCTGCTAAAAGTAAGGTGTCTGTTTTAATGTATAAGTCGTGGTAATCGCCCATGTTTTGACATCCAAACGTGTCCCACACCTGTTGCTCGTAGTGATATTCGACATCGGTAACGCTCGACCATTTTAATGAACTATAAAACGAGTTGCGTTTCGTTAAACTTGGCAAATGAGTCCACGTACTCGTATGGATAAATGCCTTTTTGTGCAAGCAAAGTTTTTAAGTTTTTAAGTTTTGCAATGTGCTTGAGTTTATCTTTTGGACGCGCCTTGACAATGTTGTCCAACGACGATGCCATAAAATGACACGAGTCTATAAAACGAAGTTGATCGAGGCTAAACAAAACGTATTTTTCGCTATTTTTAGGAATGCAAGAAATTATGTCAGTGTAATCATTGCCTTTAACTAGGCCGCTCCTTGCACAATGAGATGTGCGTCATAATATTCAAAGTTGTGAAATATCACCGGGCTGCCGTTTCGTTAGGCACGACTTGGAGTTGTAAATTACACCAAGAGTGAGCTGCGCCTCTAAAGACACCCGTAACGTGACAGTGATCTCTGACTTTGGGATTTTTTGCCAAACGGTAACCGCATTCTTGACATGTATTCCTACCTTTTACCTAGTCTGGGTTATCGCACCGACATTCTTGTTTTCTATGAATGAGTTTTTCGCATATCCAGTACGTTCTGGCTTTTTTGATCCCACCATTCTTCTTTGGATGTGAGTTCTAATGGTTCGGGGTTAGCGAAAATGTCCTCGATTTTTTTCAAGTTCTTTCATGAGACTTGCAACAAATGCTTGACTTGCGTTTGGTCCTCGATAAAGTTTTTCAGCAGTTTTACGATTGTCGCATCATATCACTGCATAATAAAAGCCGCAAGAGACTTGTTTTAGTGGACGAGACCTGTCTTGGTTTTTTTCTAAAATTGATTCAAAATCTGCATAAATTACAAACGGAATTTTTTGTTTGTGCCACAAAATTTCAAATTTTAATGTGGGTATTCTTTGTATAACCCCGGTTTGGGCGTTTCAACGAAGCAAGCTGGGCTTCCTTCGCCTCGGCATTCTTTGAAATGTTTGACACAATCATCTTGCGTATAAAAGTGTGTATTGCACCGATCGCATAGATATTTTCTCACGTCGTGATAGTTAACTTCTGGGCTAAAAGTTTCGATTTGTCTTTAATCCAACAATAGTGGCTTTTAACTACGGCTGATGGCGAGCAATCGGTATCTTCTGTGATGTTTAATAGGTCTACGTGAGGTTATTTGCTTAATCCCGCTGGTGGAAAATTATTCGAAAGCTGTAAAATAAAAACTTTTCCTCGTTGATCTTGTTCTTTGCGAAATATTTCACAACCTATTTCTTCGTCTGGTTCGGGGTATTCGTATCCAAACACGTTGATTGTAATGATATCTGCGACAACGGTGTGGGAAAATCTATACTTTATAATCTATAACAAGACCGTCGTCTGTAGTGTAAATAGATGTTCTCTCTTTGTGTATTTTAAAGTCTTATTTATTTTTGATCCCTTGTACAACGTCTGGTGTATATTTTTCAAGTGCCGCCCTCAGACACCATCGTTTACATTGTTGATCTTCATTTTTAATATTAATGACGGCTTTTTTGGCAGTGACATGTTTGTCAAGTTTGACATAACTGCTTCCGCCAATGTCGCCAAACCTACCAATGTTGATGTAAAGTGTGTTTATTTCGTCAACGATGTAACCCGAGACTTTACTGACAAAACGTTCAATTTATTCAATAAAATAGTCTCTGTGCTCAATCATAATTCCGTTCAAGTCTGCAATAATTTTATTCGGTTTTAATTCAAAATTAACGCTTTTATAAACTCTTGTTGTTTAAGTTATGTCGACGCGATCAAATTTACCATAATCCAAATAAGACTTGATCGCGCGTATGTAATCTTGTATACCGCCCATTGCGTCCTGTGGGTGTGATCTGCAACTTTTGTGTTTCAACGATCCGTTGAGGTGTTCTTTTTTGCCCCTCGTGTTGTTTGTGTAATCTTTGAGATGATATTGAATCGCTTGGACGAAGTCTTTTTTGAAATGTCGACGTTTCTGGGTGGTGGTAAATCAACTTTGAAATCTTTGACATATTGTTTGAGACTGTCCAGCGACCACGATCGCCACTTGAACAGCATTAGAATTTTACCCATCTTTATCTTTCCTACTTTATTATATGGCGTTATAATTTTATTCATTTACCCCACTTTTTATATATAGACAATTTATTTAAGACAATTTCACTTTTCCATACTAATATGCATGGAAAAGTAATTTCTAAAGCTTTCTTAAGTGAACCGAGTTAATGTGGTTCTATAACAGCTGTTTTAACTTTAAATCTAACAATTGCACATTAAAAATAATTCACTTTGAATGTAAACATCGATGACAATTGCTCTTGTATTTTCCATTTTTACAAAACATAACTTTGTGGCAATCGTTGCATCTTTGCTTTGTTTTTCTGTGTAGGCAAACGGGGCGACACTCTGGACATTTATACTTGTCTTCTTTATGTTCACACTTTCGCCAGTTTTTGATTTTTTTCTTTACAAGCATTGCAGAATTTTACATAATTCTTTGTTTCTATTATCTGTTTAAGTTCAGTAATTGTTTGCATTAACGACATCGTTGGCAACATTTGGTTTCTTGCGTTGTTGACAAACATATTTATAATACACTTTATTATTTAAATATCATTTATTTAAAGTAGTATTATTAACACGTGTAACCCCAAGTTCATTAAATAATCTACAGGGGGTTGTGGTTCAAGTGCGCGTTGTGAGGTTTGGGGAATCTGGGTTGGGGAAGAGCTTGCTGGTCTGTTCCATGTGTCAAACACATTCTTCCAAACAACTTGAGACAAAAATAGCGCCCTCTGGGGTCATTAGACGATATATGTCAGAAAAGACCAGTGAACTTTAGACATGTTTCGAGAATATTCGATGAGAATAATATGTCTAGTTTACAGAGCTTGTAGCACTGTCTAGATATGGGTCATGCTGTCAACCACTGAATGTTTTGTCAACGTGTTATCTGTCCAACCAAGTAGCCAAATTTCAAAATACCTGCACGATTTGAGCCTTAGACTATATATTAAACAGCTGATTTCTAGAAAATTGGGATTTTTGGAGTTTCATTTGTGTTGGAATTCATGGGGAAAACATCGGAATGTAAAATAATTGGACTGTGTAAAATATTTACAATTGTGATGTCTGGAAAGTTGAGTGTAGGGCTACCAGAAGAATCTATATCTGTAACACTTCTAATCAATTTGAGGCAAAATAAATTGCAGCTTCAAATAATTTATCACCGCGGGACATTGGAGGCTCTTGTCACTAAGTAGGTCCGTAGTGTACACTTGCGGTTGCTGGCACGGTGATTTAATGCCTCTTTTGCTTGAGCAGCCGTGGCGTTTGTTTGGAAAAGAGAAAATCTGTCTATTTTGCAAAAGCTATTTTGTTATTTATTCCCCTCGCCAATTCCAAGCGGCGGGCTCCTTCTGGGCCGACGGATGGAGCGAAGCGTTCTCGGGGGTGGCCTCGCAAGTCTTCCCGTCAAGATGCGTCGGTGGTCGCGGCCCTTGCAGGGTCTAGTGCACCGCAGCTTGCATCACCCGGTCCGGATACCACTATTATACCGTTGGCTACTGTCGGAATGATTCCAGAGAGTGCGAGTGTTGAGTCTACCCATGCAACGCCAGCACCCGCTACCATCAGTCGGCCTGGAGGGAGTTCGGCCCAAACTTTGGAGCCAGGTAAGCCCTCTGTTGCTACTCCTTTTGAATTAGCCCCGCAGCCTTCCAGTTTCACGCCCGTGGTGTCGGGAACTTCAGCTCCAAGAACATTGTCAATTACCTCCTCTTCCGATTCAAATATGGCATTAACTAGCGTCTGTGACGATCTCGGGGCCGCGATTCCTCAACATCCAAAAGACAAAATTTGGAGGGGGGAGTACGTAGAATTCGGAACCTCGTTGAAGTCGTCGCGCGGCACGGGCTTGGATAATTCCTTTGACGAGACGCTTTTTACAATCGGGTCCAATGAGTCCCCACTTTGGCAGATTCGTCCCAATAAGCAGGCTCCGCGTATTACGTCTATCGAGCAGTGGACGTCAGCATTTCTAGTTTTTGCATCTGTGTATATGTTGCGACATCCTACCCACGCTCATTCATTACTGAAGTACGCAGACACTATTCGATCTGCAGCATTTCGACATGCGGGGTATGGTTGGCGCGAGTACGACATCCAGTTTGGATTGCGACAGGCGCGGGCGCCGTCTTGCTCTTGGGCAACTATTGATGTTGAACTTTGGCTGGTACTACTTGGTGCGCCCGTTTCGCATCAGCATAATTTTCGTCCGTACCAGCAACGCGAGCTTGCCCCCTCCACTGCCGCCAACGCCTGGTCCGATTTCGGGCGTGGTCGGCGCCCAGTCGCCGGCGTTGGTCAACCTACATGTAACAACTTCAACTGCGGTCAGTGCAACCACCCCCTGTGTCGCTTCGCGCATCGCTGCTCCACCTGCAGGGCATTTGGCCACCCTACAACCCGTTGTCGGGGAAACTCACAGTCTCGCTTCACAGCACAGGTGCCAGCAGCTGACATCAACCCCGGTAAAACTCAGTAATATGCTCCCTTTTTTACGGGCTTACCCTAATACTCAGGACTCTCACATTTTGCAAGAAGGTTTTTTGCGCGGTTTCCGGGTAGGCTATTCAGGTCCCAGGGTTAGTTCCTCTGCTCGTAATTCTGCATTTGCTCGCAAACATCCCAACATTCTGCAGTCAAAAATTGATCGTGAAGTTGCTTTGGGTCGCGTTGCTGGCCCGTTTTTGTCCCAGCTTCTTCCTCATTTCCGTTGTTCACCTATGGGCCTGGTGCCCAAACAGACTCCGGGTGAATTTTGGTTAATCCATAATTTGTCGTCCCCTATCGGCAAATCGGTGAATGATTTCATTGATTCCGCAGACACCACCGTTTCTAACACGAGTTTTGATGAGGCGATAACTATGATCTCAGGTTTACCACGCAGTGCCCTGATGGCTAAGTCGGATATTAAGTCGGCCTTTCGTTTACTTCCCGTCCATCCAAGCGATTTTGATTTGCTTGGTTTTTCTCATAACGGCCAATTTTATTTCGATAAATGCATGCCTATGGGCTGAGCTATATCTTGTGTTACGTTTGCGCGGTTCAGTACTTTCCTCGAGTACTGTACTCGTAAGGTGGCCGAATCTCCTAACATTGTGCATTATCTGATTGATTTCCTGTTCGCTGGGGCTAGTCATGCCAAGTGCACACGTTCCCTCCAATCTTTCAGAGTAGTTTGTCAGCGATTTGGGGGTACCCATCGCGGAACAAAAAAAACGAAGGTCCAGCTACGAACCTCACTTTCCTGGGTTTGGCGATCGATACGGTTGCACAACAGATTCAAATCCCGACTGATAAGCAAGTTGCTTCACAAAATACGATTGTTAGTGTGCCTGATCAGAAGAAAATCACGCTGCGCAATCTTCAGTCCCTGCTAGGTCAGTAGAAAAAGTAGTTAGTATTGATCAGTTTGACCTCTGATCCTTGACCGACTTCCAGTGCTTTATAGATCAGGTTGACCCCACTTCCGGTCGTGTGGGAGTAAGTCAGGTCGTTGGGGTTAGTAGGTCAAAGGTGCGTAGTAAA
The DNA here is from genome assembly GCF_001949145.1 of Acanthaster planci. The sequence goes on along the minus strand of NW_019091765.1, from coordinate 42,920 downwards.
CGGTGAGTGGGCGAGAGGTCGACGGAGATGGTGGGTGTAACCGCGACAACGGTCGAGGAGGTGGAGGGGCTTATGGAGAGGCCCAGAAAATCCAAAGCTCTCATTCCAATGACAGAATGAAAGTCTTCAAACAAACGGGGATCTCCAAGGAGAAGACGAAGAAGGGGAATGACATCCAGTCCTCCGTCGTCCGCTCCGTCGGCTTCTTGGCGGCTGACAGAAGCTCCTTCAGGACGGCCCTTTCCGTCAGCTCCTTCAAGATCAGAGTAGACATGGGGGACAAGGGCTGTGGGGCTGTGCACTCGATGTCGATGAACCAGAGCCTGTGTACCATGTAGCACTGCAGTTCCACGGGTATCGGAAGCATTCTTGCCAGGGTTTCTGTCAGTCGCCAGCAGATTTTTTTGGTTGTCCGGAACCGGCTGCGAGTTACGGCCGCCTCGACTGCATTCGATGACAACATCTTTAGGCTCGTGGTGCGGCCCTGCAGTTGGTGGTGGTTGCCGTTCCATTTCCGGTATAGCAACCGCACCGAGCTCGCTCCCACAGACGATACGGCGTGAATAGCTGGACCCACTGACCCTTCTGGTAGTAGCGAAGAGTCAGCCTATTGAAAGTCTTGCTATTCGCAATGATGACGTCGGCGTCAGCGAAATTGTCTATATCGTCCAACATGAAAAAATATAAAAAAGTGATCATGTTCTTAGCCGTCCATTGACCGGAATCGAGGAGACTTTAGCCTTCTTTTAGGGCTTTTTGGAACTCCATGCTGATTCCGTGAAGTAATGAAATACTTCACCGTTTCAGAGCGAATAAATTGCCTTTGTCACTTTGTGCGTTAATGGATTTTGTACACGCACAGAATTTTTGTAATCGAAGAACAAACGGAAAAGACCAAAATAATTCAAAATAAATAAAAAAATGCGAGCACGAAGAATTGAATCGGACGGTCTCAGTATGTACAGAGCGACGGAGATATAGATAAGAATAATTACAATGCGCGTTGTCTTTGTGCGTGGCGACGGTCAAGTGGAAAGGGTCAACGGTGACAGTCAAGTGGCAAGGGTCAGCGGTTGAAATCTGAAGCGTGTATTAAAGGAAGAACAAACGAAAAAAGATCAAAATATCCCAGAATAAATATAGATATAGATAGGAAGAGTCAAGACGCACACTCGTTGTTATTGGAACGGTCAAGTCCGAACACGTGCAAGTTGATGGACGCGTTGAATTTCTTTAACGACAAAAGTGACCGGATGAACTTAGAAAAATGATAAAGACGGGAAAAGAATCAAAGTATAAAGTTTGTTGTTGGCGAAGCACCGAATCGTGAGGGAACTCAGTAATGGCGGCGCCCTATATGTTGACTCCTTTTTACACTGCAGGCGTTTTGTACCATTCTTGCACGAATTTTTGTGCAGTACTTTATGCGATTCAGTTTTAGTGAGATTACTATGTTTTTTTTTAATAGTTGGAGTTCTTTGGGTAGTGAAATTACAAAGCAAAATGTCTGGAAACAGAGATCGCACTTA